>CANXYC010744004.1:0-22131 GCA_948193065.1 Aleurites moluccanus
AAGTGTTGATTTGTGCAGGTTGTGTTAATGTTTGTTATGAAGAGAGGGACTTTGGGTCCTGGGTATTAGATTGTAAAAATAGAGTAGTTATGGCAAATTTTCTATAGAAAATGAAGAATGGGGTTCTACGGGTTTAGGTGGCCTTATGCCTTCCCCATACCCTAGGATCGTCATATCTCCCGAAATGGGGGATGTGATACATATATGTAGAGTTAAATTAAAATATATCAACTCACAAACTTAACGACCATAAATCAACTAGCTCTTTTCGGAGCATCTAAAATCTGACGGCTAGGAAACTCCTGAAACACTTTGACCAAAAAGATAAACGAAGAATATTAGAACATAAATGATACATATTAGTTATAATAAAATTACGAAACGACTCCTAAAAGTTTACTAAAAATTCGACAGAATCTTCTTTAAAATTAGGACATTGCCTCCTGAAAAAAACATTAACACTTTTAAATAAATAGTCCGTAAGCATCATAACAATCAACCTCAATTCAATGACCACTCCTATATCTCCAAACTCAATAATAAACGTTTATAATAATTTTTACACAGCTCAATAATCCATAAACCACAATTAATATATTACTAACTAATAATCATTTCATCAAACAATTCAACTATTTTAATCTCCAAAATAATAATTTTAATAAATATACCGTAATTAATAATTTATTATTTAATTATTTCAATATATATATAATTATCATCATACTCAAAATATTATCCAAAATAAAATTTTCATCAAACTCTAATAATTTATATTTATTTTATAATTATTTAAATTTTAGTATCCAAAACCCATAAATATTTCTCCAAATTAATTATCTCAATCCCAATATAAAGGAATGTAGCCCATCAACACCTTTATAAATGATTATTTATTCACTCAATTCTTAATACCTTTCTAAATAATAACTTGTATAATCAATTAAGTAATGGTTTATAAAGTGCTAAAATAATAATTGCCTAACAAAGAGACAATTATAACTAGTGTACAGATGGAGATACCTTGACAAAGCAATTGGCATGGTTAAAATAAATTTTCTAGAATGTGACAATATATTTGGCTATCACTGAGCATAAGGGAGATGACACAACACTAAAGCCAAGCCATATCGTTAACAACATCATCTCCTTGGTTAAGAAACGAACCTGCTGCCTTTGCTAGCATACGCCGTTCTTCTACTGTCGGTGTCGTGATTATTGTTAGAGATTCTTTTTATATGATAAAATAGGAATTTCATTTGTATGAAAAATTTTGTATTAATTAGAAATTATTATTTGTTTTATATATTTTTTTTAGTTTTATTAGATGTGTATAAATAAAATTGTACTCTTTTAATTAATTTAAGAAAAATATAAACTTTACATAATAATTTTAACATGGTATCAGAGCTAATACTTTTATGAGATTTATAATTTTTTTTTTTCTCTACCTTTTTTTTTCTTTCCCTTTCTTTGTACCGCCAACCACAGTCCTCCATAATTCTTTTCTAACGACTTCTATTACTCCTTCATCCTCTAACCCAATTCCTTCTATTCCCTCTACCTACACTCATCACAATTTCTCCATAAAATTAACCAACAAAAATTATCTAACTTGGAAAATTCAATTTATTCTCCTTCTTAATTATAAAAAACTTACCTTTTTTATTGATGGAACTACTCCGTCTCCTCCTTTAACTATTCTGAGTATTGGTGAAAATTCTCATGAAATTCCAAATCCTGCATATGAAATATGGTTTTTACTTGACCAAATGCTTCATTCCTCGTTACTCTCACTTCTTACTGATGAAATTTTTCCATATGTAGTTGGCCTTACTACATTTTTACAGGTATGACAGGCTCTTGCTCATGCTTTTGGAGCAGTTAATCATAATCGTCAACTTCAACTTAATATTGAGTTACAAGAACTCAAGAAGAATGATCTATCTGTTAGCTCTTATCTCAACAAAGCCAAATCTCTTGCAGATGAATTACAAGTTGCAGGAATGACAATTTTCTCTGCTGAATTTAATGCCATTATTTATCGAAATATTGGGAGTGAATATCATAGCATTATTACTGTCTTAATCTTTGCCCAACTCTAGTCCCGTTTCATGAACTTCATTGGCAGCTTGTGGCTCCTGAAATTCTTCTAAATAGTATGAATACTCCTGTCGCTAATTACTTGAACAGGTCTGGTCCATCTACCTTCTTCACGTCATAGTCGTTGTCCATCATGGGCAGACTACTGCCAACCCCACAATAGCAGTTACTATCGATGTCACAGCAGCAGCCTCTTCAAGCATCACTCCAAGCTTCCTCATTCAATCCAAATTTCAGACGTGGTTTTCAGGAATCTTGTCAGATTTGTGGCATGCGCAGTCACACTGCTAATCGTTGTCGTCGCCGGTACTCTAATAAATCTCATCGACAGTTTCAACCCCAAGTTAATTTTACCTTTTTAGGTGGCACTTATCCCTTTCATTCCAATAATTATGGTTGTGATCATCATCTTTGGTATTCTAATATGGATGCGAATTCACATGTTACACTCAATATCTCCACATTGAGCAGTGTTTTTGAATACAAAGGGGGGTGATCAATTGCATGTCGGGAATGATCAAGGTTTGCAAATTTCTCATCTTGGCAAAGTTTCTTTTCCTTATTCACATGGTTTCTTAAATATGAATAATGTGTTATATGTTCCTCGTATAATTAAATTTTTTTTTTGCAGTTGATCAATTCGCTAAAGACAATAATGTTTTCTTTGAATTTTGGCCAACTCATTTTTTTAATCAAGGACCAGGAAACCAAGAAATTACTCTTTCGTGACCCAAGTAGGAAGGGCTTGTATGTGATGTGTCAACCACGTGCTCAAAGGAAGGAGGTAAATTCATATCCACTATATAAAGATTGGCATACTAAACTCGGTCATCCTAATATTAGAAAAGTCAAACAAGTAGTCAAAAATTTTAATTTAGGATCTTTTAGTCCCAATTCTATTTGTCAATCCTGCTCTTTAGTAAAATTATATAAATTACCATTTTCGACTGTTACTCATTCGAGTTCTCAACCTTTTGAAATAATACATTCTGACGTTTGGGGACCTATTCCTATGTTATCTCACTATGGCCATCGTTATTTTGTTATTTTTGTTGATGATTTCAGTAGGTTTACATGGATTTATTTTATGAAAAATAAAAGTGAGGTTTTAGCTATTTTTAAACAGTTTGAATCTTATGTTCTGCGTCAATTTTAAACTCCAATTCGCGCTTTTCATTCTGATTGGGGTGGTGAATATTAAAGTTTAAATAAATTTGGTATTTTTTATCGTATTGCATGTCCCTATACACATGAGCAAAATGGCTTATCTGAAAAGAAAATTCATCATATTGTTGACACTGGTCTTACACTGTTAGCCCATGCATACATTCTTTTAAATTTTTGGAATTTTTCCTTTGATATTGTAGTTAATTCTATTAATTGTATGCCATCTAGTGTCTCTACTGCTATACAAAGTCCATTTTTTCACTTGTTTTGGCAATATCCTAAATATAAAGAATTTAAAATTTTTAGTTGTGCAATCTTTCCTCTTTTAAGACCTTACAACTCTCATAAATTTTTCTATCGTTCACAACTTTGTATTTATTTGGATCTCTCACCTAATTATGCATGATATATATATTTTAATCCATTAACTGGACGACTTTATATTGCTCGACATGTTCGTTTTGATAAGTCAGTCTTTCCTTTTAAAAATTTGCATCAGTTTACGGACACAGGTGCGAGTTATTCTTCTAGTCCATGGCTGAAAATTTCACATCCAAACTCAATCTCATTGGCGACATAAACAACCACATTATTAGGTATGTCTTTATTTAATAATTTTTTATTTTTCTATACCCAACCAAGTTCTTTATTTTCTTCTCCATTACCAACACCACAGTCCTCCTATATACCTCACAATTCACCATTATCAAGTTCAGAGTCAACACCACCTGCATCTCAACTCAAAATGAAACCTTTATCATACTTTTATTCACCTATGAATAACAGTCCCTTATCCTCCTTTAGACATCAAACAATCTCTCCATCCACTTTCCGAGGCCTACCACTATTGCTCAATCAATCCTCAACCAACCCACCACTAATCACTAACTCGCCACCCATTCAATAGCTCTAAGTCACACCTCAAGCCAACCCGCCATCACTGCAACTTCAGCAGCCCCAACCTGATGCACCCATCCATAAACAATAGCCCACATGTATTTCATGCCTCTTCCTACCACCACAATGCCTTCTAGAAAAGTCTTGATAGCTGAAAGCAAATCATTCACTAATTACTTGGACATATACCTACTTAATATACTAAAGCCAAACCATATGTTCAATGGCAAAAAGCTATGTTAGATGAGATTAATGTTTTACAACATAATAATACATAGCAATTGGTACCTAGACCGAGTGGTGTGAATGTTGTTAGGAATAAATGAATTTTTCGAATTAAAAGGAAACGTGATGATAATATTGACAGGTACAAGACTCGATTAGTGGTAAAAAGGTACACACAGGAAAATGATATTGGCTATAATGAGACTTTTAGTCTAGTTGTTAAAGCTACCACCATTCACATGTTGTTGTCCTTAGCAACAATTTTTAAATGGTATACTAAGCAACTCGATGTTTCTAATGCCTTTTTATATGGTACTCTTGATAACTCTTGATAAAACTATATATATGGAACAACCACTTGGTTATGTAGATCCTCTGAAACCGAATTATGTTTATCAACTTAATAAATCTTTGTATGGGCTCAAGCAAGCACCACATGCTTGGTTTCATAAATTTGCAACTTTTCTTTTTGGTTTTGGGATTTAAGCTTCCAAAGTGGATAGTTTGCTATATATGATAAAGAAGGATAATCATCACTTATTTGTACTTGTCTATGTGGATGACATTTTGGTTACAGGTTCCAATGCCTTGCAGATATCATGGTTTTTCCAAGCCATACGGGTCACCTTTCCTGTCAAAGATTTGGGTGATCTTCATTATTTTCTTGGTATAGAAGTAACTCGGACTACTTCGGATATGTATCTTACACAACATAAATATATTTCTGATCTCTTGCATAGGGAAGCAATGAATAATGCTAAAGCTTGTGCCACTCTTATGACTTCTGCGCCACCATTATCCAAAGATTCAGCTTCTGTATTTTCTCATCCTGAGTGTTATCGTTATATTGTGGGTACTTTACAGTATATTATTCTTACACGTCCGGATATTTGTTTATCTGTCAACAAGCTTTGTCAATTTACGTATCAACCTAATGAGGATCATTGGACGGTTCTCAAGCGATTATTACACTATCTCAAAGGCAATTTGCGCATGGGATTATATTTTTCATGTAATTCGTCTCTCCATTTACAATGTTTTGCAGATAGTGATTGGGCTAGTTGCCCAGATAATAGGTAGTTTACTACTGGTTATGCTATTTTTATGGGTAATAATCTTATTTCTTGGATGGCAAAGAAGTAACATATTATTGCTCGCTCTTCTACTGAGAGTGATTACCGAGCGCTTGCTAATGCTTCTTTTGAAATAATTTGGATTGTGTCTTTATTATTAGAGCTTGGTTATTATCCATCTTGTTCGCCTATTTTATGGTGTGATAATCTAGGAGATGTTTATTTATCTTCTAATCTTGTTTTTCATGCTCGTACTAAGCATATTGAACTGAATTATCATTTTGTTCTTGAGCTTATAGCTAGTAAGAAATTGTAGGTTCAGTTTATTAAATCTGATGATCAGCTTGCTGATATTTTTACAAAATCCTTGGGTTATTGTTTGTTCATTCCAAATTGTGTCAAATTACGCTTTCAGAATATTTCGGTATCAAATTGAGGGAGTGTTAGAGATTCTTCCTATATTGTAAAATAAGAATTTCACTTACATTAAGGATTCTTTATTAATTAAAAATTTTTATTTGCACTATATTTATTAAATTTTTAATTTTATTAGATGTGTATAAATAGAGTTATATTTTTTTTATTAATTTAAAAAAAATACAAATTTCACGGAACAATTATGAGTTCAAGTACCATCAATTGCTTAACCAGCATAGATCCAAGCCTCAAGTCCTCCGAAACCACTGCTCATCCATTGTTCGGCCACCGATTCACACCAGCAAAACTCATTGGCGGCCATCGCGAGAGAAGGCCATCCATTCACTACCGAGCTGTGCCATGGACACCACCTCTCTCTCTCTCTCTCTCATTAAATTTTTCTCCTCTGCATTTTGTCCCCGATTCTCAGCTCCTTTTTTTTTTTTTTTTTTTTTTTTTTATTTCCTTTCTCTTCTTTCTCTGTGTGTGTGTGTGTGTATATATATATATATATATATATATATATAATATAACAATATATTATAATAATATAATATATATTTTAATATAAAATTTAAACTTTTTTAAAAGTTTTAAATAAAAATATAGATTTCTCTAGATTTTTCCAATAATAATACTAATACTAATACTAATAATAATAATAATAATAATAATAATAAATATTTAATTTTACTATATAAATAAACAATTACAAAGATAAATAATTAATAATACATATTAAAATTAATACAATAATTATGAAACTAACAATTAATAAATAATAATTTAGTACATTAATTCATAAAATTTAAGATTAATTTTAAAAAATACATCTTTCCCAAAACTTTATTTAACACTAATTAATACTTACCAATTTAAATAATATATAATAAAATTAACACCATAATCATAAAACTAAAAATTAATAAATAATTTATTTATTTATTTATTTTTTAAAAAATATTATAAACCAAAAAATATTTTTTTATTTATTAAATATTCTTAAAACATTATTATTCATCGATATAATATAATTTTAAAAAAATAATATAAAAAATTTGAGTGTTACATGCTACATCATCTTTGGCATCAAATATCACACTCGATTTCGATTTTAAGCTAAATTTTTCAAAAATTAAAATAATTTGAATTGAATTGTCAAATTTTTTTATTCATGTTAAAATTATAATTTTGCTAAAAGTTAATTTTTTTTTTTTTTAATTAACCCATTAATTAATAACCATTCAAAAAAAAGTTATATTTTTCTTTCTCGTCTGTTTCAAATTATAATCCATTTTATTTTTTTAGATATTAGTTTAATAGATAACTATCAAATATGTCATTCATTAACTCACATCAATAT
This sequence comes from Aleurites moluccanus, assembly GCA_948193065.1. Classification (NCBI taxonomy): domain Eukaryota; kingdom Viridiplantae; phylum Streptophyta; class Magnoliopsida; order Malpighiales; family Euphorbiaceae; genus Aleurites; species Aleurites moluccanus. Next base: position 7,246 of record CANXYC010744004.1, read on the forward strand.
CATCACATATAATTATATATATATTTTTTTACTTTTTCTATATTGAAATTATAAATTTGATAGAATAGTCTTTTAATATTTTGACTAAAGGCAAGATTTAATATTATGGCAACTAATGGGAAATAAAGTTAGGCCCAAAGGTTGGGCCCAATTTAATGCAATCGTCCCGTCATAGAATGAACCCATTAGAGAAGTCCGGAGGCGAGCGAGCTATCCTCACATAAAAGTGGGTCTGACCAGAACTGCCAGTATGTTCGCCTTACCATACCCATAACTTGCCCAGGCAGCGAAGGATGTATGTCCGCACATATAGAGCGAGAATACTTGATTCATGAGAGTCCAATACAAGGCTCAGGGCAAGCAAGGGATGTTAGATTGGCCAACATGTCTCTTCTCATTAAATGCTTCTAACACCTAGTCTCATTCTGGAACGGCACAACAACCCCAATCTAACACACAAGCCATCATTGGCCACGTTGGATATCTTATATGGAGTAGTGTGGAGCAGGTGTATCAAATAACTTATCACACAAGTAGATAAAGCAAACCAAGACCTGCTGACACAACCACCTTCCTTTGCCGAGGACGAATAAAGACGTGAGACGTGGCTTCTATACAATGTGAACATCATCTCACTTGGTCATATAAATAGAAGTAAACTCTATTAATGAGGGGCTCTAAACTTCTTTCAAAGATAATTCTCTGTCTCCTCAAGCTCACTGAAGATCATTTATCACTAGAAATTACCCTTACTGACTTAAGTATCAGAGAATTATTACCAAGCCAAGGCTTGATCCTCACATGTTATTTTCTTCTTATTTTCTCAGGTCCATTAAAGCCCAAGCCATTTTCAACAATCATTGGATCATATTTAAGAGGTCCTAACCATTTGAGGGGTTATTAGGCTCATCAAATTGGCGTCGTATATGTGAAACGATTAATTAAGTTTCCTAAAACATTAATTACAAAACAGTCTCTTAAATACTTTTTTTTTTTCTTTGAGGATTATAGTATTTATAATCATTTTTACTAAATCATTTTGCTTGGATATGAGATATCAACTACATTCAAAATGTCTAAAATACCAAAATGATGAGACACATACCTCTCTAGACCTAAACCCCACAAACAGAAACCAAATTACACCCCCACCTATGACTCAAACACCCCCTACAAGCACCTATAAGCTTGATATAGATGCTCACATAAGGGAGTCTTTAAAAAGGCTCTTATTTGGGAAGATTAGCCTGGGGAACCTAACTCTAGGTGAAGATGTTGCTGAAACACTTGGACAGGAGGCAGCGAGGAGAGTCTTTACGGGCAGAAGGAGAAGAAAGAATGCCTCGTAGAGAAGGCTCGCTGGCGAGAAGGAGCCTACACCTTGATGACAGACTAGTACCTTCCAGAAGTTCTGTCTGAGAAAAAAATCTAGAACCCTTATTTAAAGCCACTCAACAAAGTGAAACTAATTTCAGGAGTAGGGGAAGATTGACATATAAGGTTGGGATTTTGGCTCTGGTTTGAGAAGGAGAGTAGGCGAGGAGAGGAGACTTGAGGTCAAATTAGTCTTATGAAGAGACCTCTCATGACAAGGAGTATTAAGTAGAAAAGAGCCTATCGGCCTAGAGGAAAAAATAAAGCAAGTACTAAGTCGAATAGAGAGGAGCGAGGGGAGGAAATACAGTAGTTCACTCTTGAACTTAAAATTCCCTTTTGTTAGAAGAATCCAAGAATATACAATGCCCTCGAAGTTCAAACCGATGGTGATGGAGAAGTATGGTGGTCTGGGAGATCCAAGGATGCATATACTTGATTACAAGTATGCCATGAAGCTGCAAATTGTTAATAATGAAGCTTTGAGCTGAGCTTTTTGAGGTACCTTGAAAGAAGGAGCCACCCTGTATTTCTATGGCTTGCCAAAGGGAATCATCAAATCTTTTCCCCAACTGGTAGAATTGTTCACCAAGAGGTTCGTTGCAACCATACTTGTGGAAAGAAATACTTGTTTCTTAGAAACAGTTACACAGAGGACTATATTGTTGAGTTCAACATGGAAGCGTTGAAGATTATACCCCTTGATTAGGCTCGAGCAGTAGAGGCACTCTAAAATGGCACTACATATAGATATTACTTTAAAGCCATGTGCTGTCATACACCTAGCACAATGGAAGATGCATTAGTCCTCGCACAAGAATTTATTAAGCAGGATGATGCACTGGCCCTAAGTCAGTTCTCTAAAAAAAGAAGAAAGGAGGGTGAGGCTGATTTAGTGGATAGGCAAAAGCCATACGAAGATGATAAAAATGAGGAAAAGAGCGACAGAAGGAATAGGAAGAAAAGAAGAGAAGAAAAAATAGAAGAAAAAAGGAAAGATAACATATATGATACTTTCAGTACTTACTGAAGAGAGGAGGGTCACTGATACACCTCCTTGAGAGCTACCCGCTTGGAAGTGTTTGCGACCTACAAAAATGAAGAGATGTGTAAGAGGGCCCCACCATTAAAAGCACCTTCAAATCAACTGAGGAATGACATATATTGTCATTTCTATGATTCTCATAGTCATGATACAAATCAATGTAGACACCTCCTAGAAGAAATTGAGAGTCTTATTAGCCAAGGCCACCTCAGGAGGTTTATGAAGGTAAAGCCTTAGGAAGCAGACAACAGGGTGAGAATAGCAGAGATAGGGGGAAGTAAGTAGTAAATGATGGCTCAACAACAGTCATTCATTGCATAACCGGTTGCTCAGGAGAATGCTCAAAGTAGAAATCAGAGGAAAAAGGCAGAGCGGAGGAATAGAGAACAACCTGAACTCTTATACCTATGTAATGGCCGAACATGGACTGTGAGAGAAGATGGGTCTTGATTGAAAGCTCCACATACGGATCCACTAGTTATCCAAGCCATTCTGGCTAACTTTATAGTAAAGAGGATCCTTATAGATGATTGGAGTTTTGTTAATATCATCACAACCGAGGTATATAAAAAGATGGGTTTAAAGATTAAAGACTTAGAAGACTTGGAGAATCACATATGTACCTTAGATGGATCAAAGATCCCAATTCTGGGATCGACCAAGCTTCTTTTTACCATTGGCTCAGCTCTGGATTGTGTGACAATGATGGCTACCTTTGTAATAGTGTGAATGTCGTTGGCATACAATGTACTATTGGGAAGACCCTTGTTATATGACCTCGACGCTTTCACTAACTTCAGGCACTTGAAGATGATTATTATGGGACTTAAGAGCATTTGCCATAATCTAAAAATAAAGAGGCGAAGAAGAGAAAACATGCACCCAACTCCTCTATGCAGGGGAAGTGGCAGTATTAGAAGAGCTACGTCAGACCTGGGTGCCAAAGCAAAGAATTGAGCCAGTAGAGAAACTGGAAAAAATACAGGTGGCAGGGGAAAAACCCAGAGAAGTCACTACTGATTAATGCGAACTAGGGTGGCGAGCTAGCTGAGAAGGCCCGCGAATTTCTCATAAACAGTTCTTCCAACTTCGCATGGAAATCTTCAGACATGGTAGGGGTTATCCTGAAGATTATTGTGTATAAGTTAAATGTTGATCCAACTATGAAGCTGGTGAAGCAGAAGAAGAAGTGCTTTGGTGCGGAAAGGCAGACTGTCATAGATAATGAGGTGGACAAGCTAATGGAAGCAGGATTTATTATAGAAGTCCACTAACCTGATTAGATTGCCAATATGTTGTTAGTAAAGAAAGCTAATGAGAGCTATAAGATGGGTATGGATTTCACAAACCTGAATAAGGAATGTCCCAAAGACCTATTTTCACTACCATGATTGACAAGCTTATGGACTCAATAGCAGGGTTTGGTTACTTATCCTCATTGGACGCGAAACAGGGATATCATCATATCAAGATGCATCCAGAGGACAAGGAGAAAACAACCTTTATAACCGAGAAGGGCACCTACTGTTACGTATCTATGCCATTTGGAATGAAAAATGCTAGGGCCACTTATCAAAGGCTAGTAAATAAGATGTTTAAGGACCAAATGGGAATAAATGTTGAGGCGTATGTGGATGATATGATTGTAAAAAGCAAAACCTTTGATTAACACATTAGAGACTTGACAAAAGTTTTTCAAATCATGACTGTTTATAGGATAAAACTGAATTTAGAGAAGTATGCTTTCTTTATCCAGGGATGAAAATTTTTAGGATACATGGTGAGTGAGAAGGGCATCGAGCCTAATCCTTATAAAGTGAAGGTCATCCTGGACGTGAACCCTCCTCGCAACTTAAAATAGGTACAAAGACTTACTGTGAGAATGGCTACCTTAAGCAGATTCATATCCAAGTCGGTGAAAAAATATTTGTCGTTCTTCAAGAAGCTCTACAGGAAGGACAACTTTGGATGGAGTCAGGAATGTCAGTAGGCTTTTGATGAGCTTAAGAAGTTTTTAAGTTCCGAGCATATATTGAGTAGGCCTTTACCAGGAAAAGAATTGCTAATATACTTGTACTTATCATATCAAGTTGTTAGTTCAGTGTTAATCAAAGAAGAAGGCAGAGTACAGAGGTTAGTCTATTACTTCAGTTAAGTCTTGCAAGGGGCATAGGTTAACTATCAGCCTCTGGAGAAATTAGTTTATTCATTGTAATTTTCGACAAGGAAGTATAAAGTTTACTTGCAGTCCCATTAGGGGTTATAGTGACGAACCAACCACTCAACAAGGTGATGCATAGACTGAAAACCTCAAGAATAATGTTGTTATGGTCAGTAAGGATCAGAAAATATAAATATAGACCTTGCTCCGCTATCAAAGCTCAAACCTTGGCAGACTTTATCTCAAAATGCTCTTTTGCTGAGGAAGCTACTGATAGTTCACCTGAGCCATCCTCGACAAACAGGTATGAATCTGACCCTAACTTGGTTAATGGTAAGCTGATATGACATTTGTTTGTGGATGGTGCTAGCAGTGCAAAATGCAGTGGTGTTGAGATTGTATTGAAAGGGTCGGATGGTATAGTGCTGGAGTATGCCTTTTGGCTTGAATTTGCAACCACAAACAAGACCTCAAAGTACAAGGCTTTGTTACATGGCCTCCAGCTGGTAGACACATTAAGGATGAAATCCCTAAAGGTTTATAGCGATTCGTAACTAATAGTTGACTAAGTAAAAAGGGAGTATGAAGCAAGGAGAGTTACAATGGCGAAAAACCTAGCAAAGGTTAAGGCCTTGTTATAGAAGATGAAAGAGTGAGGGGTGCAAACTCACATTATGCAGATTCCTAGGAAAGAAAATGGCGAGGCTGATAGGCTTAGTAAATTGGCCGTATTCCACCCTTTTCAACTTTCTCGCAAAATCTTTGTGGGAGTGACCAAGCGTTAAAACATTGAAGAGACAAAAGTTGTGATGGAGGTGGATGATTCTCCCCGCTGGATGGACCCAATTATTAAATATATTGAGAAAGGAGAACTACCTGCATATCCAAATAAGGCTAAAAAGGTGAAACATAAAAGTTCTCACTTTTTTTTTTGTATGCAGGTATCCTATACAAGCGAGCCTATTATTTGTCATGGCTATAATGCTTAAGGCCGATAAAAGCGAATTATGTGCTCAGGGAGATTCATGAAGGATCCTGCGGCATGCATATAGGAGGAAAAACCCTCGTTGCTAAACTAATAAGATAGGGTTACTTTTGGCCTTGCATGAGAAAAGATGCCATCAACTTGGTCTAGAAGTGTCATATGTGTTAGAAGTTTGGCAACGTATATCAGTCGTTGACCAGGTACCACTGTCCAATCCATGGCCCTTCACCAACTGGGGGATTGATATAGTCGGTCCTTTCCCAATAGCAACAGGCCAAAGGAAATTCTTACTCGTAGTTGTGGAATTTTTTACGAAGTGGGTAGAAGCTGAACCACTTTCTACAATCATAGCAGACAAAGTGATAGGTTTCCTTTGGAAGAACTTCATATGCAGGTTTGGAGTTCCTCATGAGCTAGTCAGTGACAATAGGAAGTAGTTTGACAATCAAAAGATTAGGTCCTTCTGCAAAGGGTTGCACATCAAATAACACTTTTCCTCTGTTGCTCATCCCAATCAAATGAGCAAGTAGAGGTAGCAAATAGGACAATCCTCTAAGGCCTAAGAAAGAGACTGAATGGATATCGAGGGAATTCACTACATCTTGTGGGCTTATCGAACAATTCCATGAAAGTTAACAAGTGAGACTCCTTTTTCTTTGACCTATGGCACTGAGCAATCATACCCACATACATTGGCTTGCCTACTAAAAGGGTCAATTTTTGCGGGGATGAGATTAACAATCAGGCTCGGCGAATTGACTTAGACCTCATTGAATAACTTAAAGATACTGTTTGCATTAGACTCGCAAATTACAAGAACAAGGCAGCAAGGTACGTCAATAAGAAAGTAAAGAAAAGGGTCTTCGCAGAAAATAATTTAGTCATGAGGTATCTCCAAGCCACAAGAAAGAAAGAAGGGACAGGCAAACTCGCCCTAACATAGGAAGGTCCTTTCCTAGTCAAAAAAGTTATTAGACCGGCCACTTATAAATTATCCATACTAAATGGGAAGGAAATACCTCACACTTGGAATGTACAACACCTTAAATTGTACTATCAATGAAATTATAAATAAAATTCAAGTATACCTCATAAGTCTTATAGAAGAATTTATCAATGCCAAGCTGAACTATTGAATTCAGACAAGGAAAAGAATAAATATTAAGCTTCTAGACCATCGTATTTGGGAGTAGAGTTTCAAACCACTGTATTTGAAATTCCAACAAAGACCTAGCTTGACTTGGTGAAAATTCGCGAGGTCCTTTGGCCTACTATAGCATGAGGAAAAGACCTAGTATGGATAGGCGAAAATCTGTAAGGACCTTCGACCCACTGTAGCTAGAGGAAAAGACCTAGTACGGATAAACGAAAGCCACGAGGTCCTTCAGCCCACTGTAGTTGTAAGGAAAGACCTCACTAAGGCGAGGTGAAAAAAGACCTAGTACGGCTAAAAGAAAGACCGTGAGGCACAACTTCTAATGGAGGAAAGACCTCACCAAGGCGAGGCAAAGTATGACCTAGTATGGCTAGGCGAAAGGCCGCGAGGCACAAATCTTAAAGGAGAAAAGACCTCGCCAAAATGAGGCAAAGAAAGACCTAGTATGGATACAAGTTCTAATAGTAGACCTTCAGCAAGATTTAACATATGAAGATATTACAGTGGCTATTGTGGATCAAATGATCAAGAGCCTACGGAATAAGGATATAACAATGGTTAAGGTCTTATAAAAGAACCAAGTCATGGAAAGTGCACTTGAAAGAGTGAGCAGAACATGCAAGACAAGTACATCTATTTGTTCCAAGAGCAAGGTAATTCTTAAAATTTGAGGACGAATTTTCTTAAGGTGGGGAGAATGTAATACCAGGTGCTTGGGTTGCAAGGTTGAGAATGTGTGAATTAGATTTACTTGTGTTTTGTTAATTCATGTATATATGTGCATGATAGAGGCTCTAAGAATGTATGTTGAGTATAGATTACACTTAGAATGTATTTATGATAATATATGATGAGTTATGCTTGAGTTTGAAGTGCTATGCATGGTTTAGTTAAGTTGTTTGAGTTTTGAACAAGTTAGAATAGAGAAACATGGGAGATTCCCACTTAGCAAACTCTTCACAGGTGTGAGAAACCTTTTACCACCGTGAGAATATTTTCTATATGATTTTCAAGTTTCTTCATATTAGCCTTCACAGGCATGAAGCACCCATTCACGGTCGTGAAAATATTTTCAATCCCAAGCGTGAACAGTGGCTTTAAAGATCGTGAAACCTCTCTTCACGGGCATGTAGACTGGGGCCTATATATACTCAAACCTCATTTCTTTATTTTCAGCTCTTCTATTTCATCTTCTCTTCTCTCTTTTTTTTTCATAAATACACTTCAACTACCTACTCACTCATTAAGTTCTATTTCATCATCAATTTTATCGCATGATATGATTTGATAGTGTTATTCTGTTATAAGTACTCATGTTCTTTCAAGTACAAGTTTATAAATTCTTATTCTTATAACTCTTTCATGTCCAAGTATAAGTATATGTAAAGTTTATAAATTATTATTCTTATAACTCTTTCATGCCCAAGTATAAGTATATGTATAAGTATATTCATGACCATGATAATCCAAGTTCTTTGGTTTAATTTAAAATATTGCATGTTTATATCCTACTGAGTTGAAGGCTCACTTTTTTTCTGTGGATTTCAAGTGATAATGTAGCTCAAGAGAGAATATGAGCTCCATAACTTCTTCTCCACAATAAGACTTTTGGATGTAATTTTATTAAATATTATATTTATGTTATGTACTTATGTCTAATGAGAAGTATAATCTTAAAAACTCTATAGTTGAACATTGAGAATATATTTTTTTATTGCCTAGATTGACATATTTTGTAGAGTTTTCCTTGTTTCATATTGATATTAGATGTGTCTTTTGATCGGTAGGGAACGAGAGAAAATATCATGATATGAAGATATGATTATGACTATGATTCATAAGAATGATTATGCATGATGATATATATATATATATAGGTATATTTGTTTATGGTGTATATGAGATTTAGGTTATATTGTGTTCTACGGGTTTATAGTAGTTTTATGCCTACCCTTACACTATGACCATTGTACCAGTAGTTTTGGGGTATGACACACATAAAGCAAGAATGCTTGATTCGTGAGAGTCCGGCACAAGGCTTAGGGCGAGCAAGAGATGTCAAGTTGTCCAGCACCTCTCTCCTTGTTAAATATTTCTAACACCTAGTCTCATTATGGAACGGCGCAACAACCCCAATTGACACACAAACCATCATTGACCACACAGGATATCTTGTATGGAGCAGATATATTAAATAACACACAAATAGATAAAGCAGTCCATGACCTGCTGACACAACCACCTTCCTCTGCCGAGGACGAATAAGGACGTGACATGTAGCTCCCATGCCATTTGAGCATCATCTCACTTGATCATATAAATAGAGGTAAACTACATTAATGAGGGGTTCTAAACTTCTTTCAAAGATCTTTGTCTCCTCATGCTCACAGAAGCTCATTTATCACTAGACATTATCCTTACTAACTCAAGCATTGGAGGGTTATTTCTAAGCTAAGACTTGGCCCTCACACGTTATTTTCTTCTTATTTTCTCAAGTTTATTAAAGTCCAAGTCACTTCCAGCAATCATTGGATCATATTTAAGAGGCCCTAATCGTTTGAGGGGTTATTAGGCTCGTCAATAGTCAATTAAAGTTAATGATTCAATTATTATAAATATTAGAAAATTAAAAAAAAAAATTGGAAATTATATAATAGATATATTTTAGGTAGAGATATTTTAGGAAAAAATGATAAAATTAATATAATAAATTAAAAATAATTAAATTTTTTAATCTAAGAATAAAATGAAACAGGATTAATTTTTTTTTTTTTTTGTTACTGATGAAATATATGGATAACAATGAACATGTGTAGGATTAGTAATGGACGAGCAAGCTTGACTTTAGGGTTTCTTTCTTAATAATAACAGCCGAGTTATTGGGTTTGCCTGTGGTCTTCATGCTCTTCTATTGTCAATTTTAAGCTGGATTCACAAGCTCATAAAATATATACAATTATTTTGATATATATATATAGACTTTGATTAATTTAAATTCAAGTGAAATGGGACCATAAGAAAAATAAAATTCTTTCTCCATTTACAAAATAAAATTCTTTCTCCATTTACAAAATTTAAATTTATGACCTTACTTAAAAAAGTTCATATTTTTAGTAGGTGTCTTTTGGCAGCTCTATTTTTTTATGCCTCAATGTGATGGGCTTTATATTTCTCACTCTTACTGCTAAGAAGATTTTTGAGATTTTTATAAAAAATCGAAAAAATAAGAAAAATTTTATTTTTACTGTTGTAAAAATATATTTTTAAAAATATTATATATCTAAAAATATTTTTTTTAAAAATACGACTTATATCAAACATATACCAAAATTATATTTTTAAAATATAAATCGGATAAATAAAAGAAAAAAAAGTAAAAATAAAAAAAAAAATAAAAAAACCTGTATATTTATGTAATTTTCTCAAAATTTTTGTGCGGATTCTGAGGCCAAGATGGACCACAAGTTTCAGTCTGATTATATTCAGAATAAAGTTTAAATTTTTGTGTTTTTTCATTAGAATTTTTCTTCAGACAAAAAAAACTAAGAATGTGGCCGAGTGAGGAAGAGCACCATAGTCCAGTATTCATTTTGAGATTCAAACATTAATTTTCTCGTTGCCATCTCTTGGATTTTGGTCTTAAGCCCATTGTACCAAGTCCAATATTCAAATGAGTTTTTCTAAATTGTGCCAAAAATAGTAAATTTACAATCACAAATTATAAATCAAAGAACCACTCAACCAAAGGGAAAGGAAAAATTGTTCCCCAACTCATAACAGCTCAACAATATTAATCATCAATTGAGAGGCATGACTACAACTGGATCACAAGTAAATGATCACCATTTCACACTACACTCTATAATTGAAGCTCCAATTTTATTTTTTGAAAATTTTTATCTATATTAGTGTAAAGATTTATCTTATATATTAAATCAATAAGTGATGATATATTTTAATTAATACGACTCTTTTAATTTTTTTGCCAATAAAAAATTATAAATATCTTTATTTATTTTTTGTATTTTTATTTCATTCAACTAATATTTTTCTATTTTGATAATACACAAAGTATATTTAAACTTATACACTTTAAATATCTACAAAATAAAATATTTTTAAAATATTAAAAATCCAAATAAGATTATTCCTCAATACAACTAAAAACTTATAATAATTTATAAGTTACAACGGTGCATTAATTCAACTCAAAAATCAAGATATTATGTAATTTCTTTGATGACAATATATGCATTTTTATCAATGAACTACAAAAAATACTTAGAATTAGCAGCAGATATTTTTACTGCTAAAAGTATATAAATTATTGCTATAAATTTATGGCATTAAAAATAAGTTGCTATAAAAATTTAAAGTTATAGGTTTTTGTAGCATAATTTAATTTACTGTTAAAAGATTATTAAATAATAGCAAAAAGTTATTTTTGTAAAAAAATTTAAAAAATTTATATTTTTTAACATAAAAAATATAATATGTATAAATTTCAAGTTTCAGTAGTTAATAATCTCTCTTCTCCAATATTCAATATATATATATATATATATAAAGCTTTTGTAAATTAATATTCGATAAATTAATAATATTTATTATATAATAATTTTTTATGGTCCTAACATGGACTAATGAGTTAAATTAATAATTTTGATAAATTAATAAAATAATACTTTCTGAAAATTATTACAGTATAAATTAATAATTTGTCAATATTTAATTGATCACATTTTTTTTCATTTCAATTAATTTATATTTAATTAATCACATATTTTTTTTATCAATTTTAATTAATTTGTATTCAATTGATCACATATTTTTTATTCAATTCATTTAATTTATACTGAATTCATTACAAAATTAATAAAATATAATAAGTTTTTAATTGATTAAATATATTTTTGTTGAATTGTAAATTCTATTTTTAAATTAATAAATTATTAATTTATCAATTAACTAATATCTCTTTTAATTAATAAAATTTATGAGTTTTAACGATATTAATTTATAAAAAATTTACTGGATGCTGTTGTAAATTATTTTTTTAATAGTAATATTTTTTTATGTTGGTATTGTATATTAATTTTTAGCAGCTATTAATTTACTATATATTATAGTGATGGGAAACTCACCACCATCACCTTAAATTTATGTTATTTATTTATTTATTTGTTCTCGATCCGTGTATTTATATTTGAGTGTAAAATTATTAATAGAACCAATAATCGATTCATATAATTTGATGATTCTAAAACTTTCAAAGCACTTTAATAGATCTATATGATTAGCGTATGGGCTTGTTTTGATCTCATTTTAATTGGTGCTGTAAGAAGAGCAAAGAGCATGAAGGATGCTAAGTTATGACTTGACAAAATCACTTTGATATTAAAGTGAGTAACTATAATAAGATTTTTTAAGGAAGAAAATGATCTACTTTTAAGAGAAAATATTTAGAGAAAAAAAAAATATTAGAAGATACAAAATGAACTAAAAGATTAAAAGATGCAAAATGAACCCATTCTTAGGATAGTTAGGGAGTGTCAATTTATACTAGTTATAAATCGTTGGATTAAATTCAGAAATATATTTTTATCAGGAATAGACTAACGTATTGTTTAAAAAAACAAACTGTTAGTCATATCAAATTTTTTCTGCTATGCTGACTCTCCGTAGTAGAACATGTTTTCTATCATACCATGCGCTGCTATTAACCATGATATTGAACTACAACTCATGATAGTCAATGAGACATATTCAGTTTATTACCCCATATTTGACTAGTTTCATGTTAAAATTATAGAGTGAAGTTCAAACCCTAGAACTTATTTAAAATATCATTCCAGAGAGAGTTTATAATTTCTTTTCTGAAAGTTTGAGCTAAAGATAATTCGAGTTTATAGATCTCATTGACTTTAAGTCTTGAGTCATCATTCTCGATTTGTACCTTAAAATTCAAGCCTAAATCCATTAAGCAGGTTGATCCATGATTGAGCCTGTTGGTTAAAGCAATGATGGGTTAGTTTTCTCATTTCATTGAAGGCTGATACAAGTTTTATTTATAGTCTATATTTCATGTGGCTATTAAAGACAAATCGAGAGAACCATCAAATATTCCTGTGTCAAATTCTTCCTATTAAAATTATATATATTCATACCTAATTGGTGACTTAAGCCTATATATAGGGATAATAAAACATTAAATTAGTGCTTTATGTTTTTTTTTATTGCTTTACAATTATTTCCGACAACAATTAATTATACAAAATCATCCAAGAATAAATTGAAAGAATTTAATTCCAAACTTTGGCACTCTAATATAATTTTTTTTATAAATTATTATTTCATCTTTTGAAATTTTATATAATTTACAAAAATATTTTTTAAATATATTAATTAAACAATTTTTTATTTTTATTTTTATTTTTTATTAGTGTTATTAGTCATTCAATTTATTTTTCAATTAAATATATATGAAATAAATAAAAATCCCTCCATTGTCCAAAAAAAAAAGGTGAAATTATAGAAAGAAATTGATTGAGGTATCAGCTGAGGTGTCCCCATCGAAGGTCGCTGTCCACGTGGCCCAAGTTGATACGCCAACTTAATTGCCAGTTTGGCTTTCATTAGATTTTGCACGTTGTTAAAGTACTCGCACTGTTTGCTCGTTCCGTGTCTTATATTTTGTTTAATATTTTTTTCATGAGACATGTCATTTATGAAAAATTTGACTATTAACAAAATTTGAAAACTAAAAAGACTGTTTATTTGTTGGGTGTGTTATCTTTTATTTTATATTTTTTTATGATAATATTATTTATAAAATATTTAATTATTAAAATATTTTTTAAAAAATAATATATTATATAAAATATATATAAGATAAAGAAATGAAATATACAAAATAACAGAAGATTCGGAATATTTTTTTTTTTTTTTTATGTTACTTGTGTTGACATTTTTGCTTTCGCTTAGTTCAGTACTGCTCACACAGGAGTTATTTTATCTGCCAAATATTTTCTTACAATTAGATCCAGTCTCCTAATTTTTGTGAAAAGAAAAAAGAATTTCATTTGGGGAAGAGATAATTAGGAAATTATATAGGAAAAAAGTTTAATTTTATCCCTGAATTATAACGAAAATCTCACATTTAAATTTTTTTCTATTCGAATAACCAAATATAATTCTAAAATTACAAAAATAGGGCAACGCGCCCCTTCCACTTTTAACTCTCAAATATCTTTTATTTTTTATTTTTATAGATATATTTAAATATTTAAAAATTCATAAATTATTCATTTTAAATTTAAAATTTATAAATATATAATTAATAAAATCTTTATAAAATGTACTTCATTTTGACATATTAAAACATAAAAAAATAGTTTCTTTTCAATTTATCATAAATTATTTAGATGTAAATTTAATTTTTAAAAATTTTCCCTAATCTAAATTAATAATTAACTTAATTAATTTTATTTTCTTACTCACTTATTAATAATTTAATTATCTTTAAAATATTTATAATATATTTTCTTCAAATAATTTTATTAACTAAAATTTCAATTGAAAATAATTAAATTTAAAATTTTTCACTATTTATATAGCTAAAAGAATAAATAATTAAAGACAATTTATATTAAAATTTTTGTCAAATAGTTATGAAAAAGTAAAATATGATAAATTTATAATTATTTCACGTGTTAAAATATTTTAAAATAATTTTTATTATATATTAAAATATTTTTAGAAAATATAAATTAAATAAAAAAATATAAAATATTATTTAAAATTAGTTAACTTAAATCTTAATATAAATTATTTTTAATTATTTTATTCTTTTAACTATATAAATAGTGAAAAGTTTTAGATTTAATTATTTTGACATTTTATTTAATAAAATTATTTAAATAAAATATATTATAAATATTTTAAAAATAATTAAATTACTAATAAATAAATAAGAAAATATAATTAATTTATTTAATAATTAATTTTGACTACGATATATATAAATATATATATATATATATATATATATATATATATATATATATATATATATATATGTATATATTATAATAATAATAATAATAATAAGTTTATATTTGGTGAAATTATATGTGTAAATAATAATTTTTATAATTTAATAACTA
>CANXYC010744286.1:0-10122 GCA_948193065.1 Aleurites moluccanus
GTTTATGAAACAAAACTTGGTATGGTGTAAGATTATGTAAAACAGGAGAGGGAACTCGATTTATAAGGTAGACAGCATGTAAGACACAGTCACCCCAGAATTTTAAAGGTAAATTGGCTTGAAATCGCAATGCTCTTGCTACATTTAAAATGTGTTGGTGTTTACGTTCCACCACACTATTCTGTTGTGGTGTTTTTACACAAGAGGTTTGATGCAAAATGCCCTTGGAATTATAGAAAAGAGGCATTGCAAATTCTTGTCCATTGTTACTACAAATGCATTTGATTGTTTTGGAAAACTGAGTTTGAACATAAGCACAAAAATTTTGAAGAATAGATAGAGCTTCTGATTTATGCTTCATTAGGTAAATCCATGTACATCTACTATGATCATCAACAATGGTGAGAAAATAAGAATGACCATATAAGGAAGGAACTGCCATTAGTCCCTATATATCAGTATGAATGAGGTCAAGACAAGCCTCTGTACTTGTGATGCTAGTAGAGAAAGAAAGACGTTTTTGTTTAGCAAAGTGACAAACATCACATGGAGAAGAAAAATGAGAAGGAATTGATGAATCAAGTTTATATAATAGTTGTAATCGACTATTAGAAATATGTCCAAATCTGAGATGCCACAATTTATTTGGATTACAAGTTGTACTAGAAAGTAAAATAGTATTATTTGCTTGAGGTTGAATTGAAGGTGTAAAATGAGTATACTTGCAAGATTGATCAAGTTGATAAAGCTTGTTGTCCTTCTTAGCCAAACCAATCGTCCTCCAACATTGGTCCTAGATAAGACAATAGTCAGCTTTGAACAACAAAAAACAAGAAGAATGAGTTGTGAGTTAAGAAATAGAAATCAAGTTGAATGAAAAAGCTGGAACATAAAAAATGTTAAAAAGAGTGAGAGAAGATGTCAGAATGACAGTACCAGTGTGTGTGACAGGAAGTAACTCATCATTTGGCAACTTGACAAAAATATTGGAAAGTGGTTTATAAGATTGAAAAAGACTAAGAAAATAGATAATGTGATTTGTTGCCCCTGTATCAACAATCCAAAGCTAATGTTGTTTAATGGAAACAGAAAAATAGGAAGATATACCTCACATGTCTGATATAGAAGGAACAAAAGTGACTAAGTTGACTTGAGAATTTGAAGAAGAAAAGGTAGCCAGACTATCAATAAGAGTGAGAAGTTTATGAAGCTATTCTTATGTAAGTGACATTTCTGCTATTTTGGAACGAGAAGTGTCATAAGCTGGTGGAATTAAATTGTTAGAAGCTTGACAGTGCTGAAAGTGTTGTGACTGAGGAATAACTTCTGAATTCTAAGTTGCTAGTTGGATTTGATTGGCTGAACCAACTGCAGATGTAGAAGCACTATTCTATCTATATTTTGGAACATATCCAGGCGGATACCCATGCTTCTTAAAGCATATGTCAACAGTGTGACCTTCCCACCCACAATGTGTACAAGTTGGTCTTCTGGAATTAGAGCCATACTGACCATAACTGGATCCATAACTGTTATTATTTCTTCTACTGTCATAAGTACCACCAGTATTTCTATAAGAGTAGCTATTAGAGCTATTGTTTCTCCTGTAATCATTATTAGTGGTACTACATGGAGTATAACCTCCTTTAACAGATAGTGCTATAGCATCAATGGCAACAGTATTATCAACTAATGACTCAGAATGAAATTGTCTCTCTTGCTGTGTTACTAAAGATAAGGCTCTATTTATAGGAGGTAAAGGCTCCATTAACATGATTTGCGATCTTACATGTGAATAAGAATCATTCAAACCCTTTAGAAAACGAATGACATAATCATTTTGTTGATAACTTCTTATAGTATTGAGAGCATTACAAGTACATTGTGGACTACATGAGCAATTAGGTACTGGTCTCAGATTAACAAATTCATCCCAAAGAATCTTCAATTGAGTATAGTAATATGAAACAGAATTGTTACCTTGTTTGCAAGCAAAAATTTATTCCTGGAGATTAGAAATTCTGAATGAATCACCATGAGAAAATCGATCATGCAAATCCTTCCACACATCAATTGCTGTGTCGAACCAAATTATGCTTTGAGCAATTGATGGAGAAACTGCATGAATTAACCATGGCAAAATCATCGTGTTGCATCATCCCAGGCTTGATAGGTCGGATTTGTTTTTTATTGCATTGGAATGCTTCCATCAATAAACTTGAGTTTATTCTTTGACAAGAGGGTCATTTTCATGGCTCGAGCCCAAGGATAATAATTGGAACCAAATAGAACTGGAGAAACTAGAATTAGTCTAGGGTTTTCATTAACATGTAGATAATATGGACTATAAGGAAGATTTTCAGCTCTAGCAGTACCTGCCATTCCTAAAATCGAATGACAAGAAAAATGCACAAAGAAAAGAGAAGAAAACGAGTGTTTGGCTGCCAAGAAAAAAAATCATAATTCTATTGCTCTGATACCAAGATAAGAAACTGAATTTGGGAATGACAAACTTTGTATTCCTTCATTGATTGATCTGTTTATATACTAGTATAGAAAGCAACTAACTAGCTTAATAAAAAAAAGAGAAGTTTGTTATTTACAACTATAATTAGTTACCCTATTAGTTAGCTGATAATCCCATGTGTCACATATAACTCTATTACTTCTCATCTGATCACTTGTCTAATTTTTTTTTTCTCAAGCATATTTATTAGGATTGAAATATATATATGTAAGAATTTTAATCAATAAAATAAAATATATATTTAAATTTTATAAAATATAACTCACTGCCAATAAAAATTATAAAAATGACTACAAAAAATAAATAAATATAGTATGCAAATAATCAACCTTTTGTTTTTATTTTTTCTGGACTTTAAAATATTTTAAAAATCGTACTTTCATATATTTACATAAACTATGTATAAATCAATGTTATATGTTAATATTTGCAAAAGAAATTACTAATATTTAATATCAATAGTACGTACCACATCCCTTTCAAATGTCATATGGTTTTCTTTCTAGAAACTAACTCCAATAATATATGATTAAATAGACAATTATATTGTTAAATCATTTTGGATAAGCAATGTATTCCATCAAACAAAAATAATTACTTTGTATTAGCAAGTACTTATCATTTTTACGTCATCTAGAAAAATGATGATTTGCAGATAAGGAAGGGCTTCTTTTTTTTTTTGTTTTATTTGCCATACTACCTTAAATAATTAAGGTTAGGCTGCTAATTAATTAATTAATTAATTATCAATATCGTTGTCATAGAAATATAACTTTTTTGCAGTGTCATCATCATTCACACTGTTTCAAAACATACGTGGTTTAAGATTTCGATATATGATTAAATTGTCTCAATTTTGAAGTGAAAATTATTATTTTTTATTTTAATGTGAAAAAATAAAAATAAAAAATATAAACATTTAATAAAAAATAGTAAAATTAGAAAAATAATAATAAATATTTTAAAAATCTCTAAAATAATAGATATTTTAAATCGAAATTTGTTCAACTTTGCTTCTTTTGTTTTCATGACTAAATTATTAGTTCATGAGCTTTGATTTACTAAAATATATACTTAAAAGAAAAAAAATGAAAGAGATAATATATATAAAAAAAAATGTAAATGTGTAGGTCAACATCCATATAACCATGACACTAGCAGAGTAGTAGGTGATATTTCATATTAATTATTATTATTATACATTAATTAAACATGAAAGGCATGACCTAAAAAGTACTTTAAACCAACTTTTGTGTTAATGACATATGGATCAATTACTAATTAACTACAAAAAAAATTAAAAAAAAAAAAGTGGAAAATGATGAAATGACTTTCACTGTTCAATTCAGTTTAATTTTAATTTTAAAATTAATTCAATTAATTATATAATTTTTTTATTTTTATTTTAAATAATTTTAAACGAAATTTTTTAATAATTATAATATCATATCATTAAATATGAGAAACTCATACTTAAATGAAATTTATATTAATAAAACTTAATTAGAAAAGCAATTAATCAAATCCATTCCATTTATATTGGTCTTTTTTATTATTATTTTTCATTAATCCATAAAAAATGATAATTATTGCTCTCTTCCATGCCTTTAAAAAAATTAAATAAGTGGGTATATATATATATATATTTGATTGAATTATTAATCAACAACAATTAAAAGCTAGGGTCCCTTTTTGTCTAAAGCTTTGATTTTTAAAGAAATATTAAAAATAGTATTTTAGTTCTCATTGACAATGTTAATTGTAAAGAGCTAGACAAAGCAAATAGGCTTTTGCAGGCTGTGATGCTTTTAGTGCCTGTAATCATCCTCCTCATGTATGATTATCCCTTTCACCCATATTATTAATTATTATTATTCTTTTTTAATTTTTTTTAAGACTGTAAATGAGTTCCCATATGCATGGCTTCCAAAATAACATGTAGATGATGAAGATAACTCCAAATTTTAATGAAGTCCCCTTTAGATACATCTATAGCTCTCTAGCTACAAATATAATTCAGGTGTTGTGAGTGCATATTAAAATTGTATAAATATAAATTAATCGTAAATGTATATGTGATTTAAATCATATATTTACGTTTAATACTTTTAATGTTAAATTAATTTTGATGTGATTTTTAATTGGATTTAAAATTATAATAGCATTGAGTAATTGAGTTATTTTGGTCAAAATAATTTTGATTCTTTAGTTGTTTACTAAATATAATATCGATTTTTTTAACGAGTATTTTTAAGACACCCGTTAAAAATTAAAATTTTTAGATAATATTAAATAAATAAATTTAAAAATAAAATAAAAAATTAAAATTTTAATTTATCACTTGAAATAATAATGATTGTAACGAAATATAATTATATCGATATTTTTTTTTTCTCATTCAACTCATTTTTTATATTAATTTAATTATATTTTTCTAATATAATTATATTTTTTTTAAATCATCATTTTTAACGAATATCCTAAGAGTATTCGTTAGAAAAATCGATAAATATATATAATTTTGAATGATCTTAATTGATGAAAATTATGAATAATTTTTATTCATTTATTAGTGAGTTTATTTTATGAAATTATTTTACTTTTCAAAATCACCTTAATTTTGTTTCTTTATACTTTTTATTTGGAGCAAGAGCACACATAAAATCCATGGCACGGAACCACACCAATGACAAATATTTAATTTCAAGATGATTGAACATGATTTTTTTCTCTTCTTCTTTTATTGTTGGATTAGAAGCCAGGAAGCAAGAGGAACTGAGATTTGTCTCGTATGATACATCATGCACATCGTGCGTGCGCGCGCATATATATATATATATATATATATATATATATATAACTCGATTTGTTTAAATATGATTTCGAATTTAAATTTTATGGATGAAAAAAATATATATATATTAAAAAAATTGGTAAAAAGAAATGATTGTTTAATAATAATATTGAAAATTGTTTAGTAATATCAAATAATAAACTTGAAAAATAAAAATAAGAAAGAGAGCAATGTTTTGTTTTTTTTTTTTTTTATAGCTAAAGGTTGGGGCTAAGGAAAGGAGGGGGTGGCGGAGACAAAAGGAACACTAACCAAGACTTGTAATAAAAATAAAATAAAATAATTGATATACTACGTGTTTTATGGGATGGAAATGCTTTGGGCTTAGGGTTATTTATTTTAGTTTGTTAACTAAACCCAAAGTTCTCTAGTTCTAAATGAAAAAACACGCACATAAAACCAACGAACTCTCTCTACCCACTTCCCTCTCTTAAACTCCATTCCCAATAAACAAAGACAATCTCCGTCCTCTCCTTCTCTTCCAGTTCCTTGCTTTTAATTATTTTTTTTATATTTTCTTAAATCTTAACTCTACATTGCTCATAAATTTAGGATTCATTAATCATTTTATTTTGGGAAACAATATTATATTGCATTAATCAAACAATTTTTATTACAAAAAATATTAGGAATGTTTGGCAATTAAATTATGAAATTAAAATTTTATTAAAATATAATTTTGTGAAAATAAATTTCATTAAAAAATTTGATTAAAAATTCGATTAAAAATAAATTTAGTGTTTATAAAAATAATAATTGAAATATTTTAAAATTTAATTTTGATTAATTGTCAAATACCAAAAAAAAAACTCAATTGATTTAAAAATCTGATATTTTCTTATAAAATCAGAGACTCCCGATTAAATTGTAAAACACTCCTATTATATATTTAATAAAATTCATTATATATGAAATTGGATCTCAAAGTTAAAGCAGACAAATTAAATAACAATTATAACACAAACCCATCAAGAAGAAGAGTCGAACATAATTTTTTTTAAGTTTCAAAATATCTATTTTGATTTATTAATTAATGAATTTAGACTATTAAATAAATAATTATAATAATAATTCATTTAATTCTATTAGAGTTATTCATTTTGAAATATGATTACAAAATTGCATGTTGTCAAACACTTGAAAAACAATAAAACATATTAAAATCTAATATATAGATTAATTAATGAGTCTTATTATAAGATGAATGTTCAATTTTTTCCACTAAGGCATCATTAGTAATAGCCTAATAATTATTTGATCCATGCCAATTGAGCAAACCAGCCAACATCGTACATGCCTAAAATTAATCATATGCTTAATTCAAAAGTTATAGACAATTTTGAATTTTCAGTATTTATCATTTTGGTTTGAATATGTAAGACAATTAGTTATGAACTTATTATGATCTAGTTGAATATATTAGCACCGGTTTTTGCTTCGTGCAACTGTATAATCCTATCTATTAATTGTAGCAGATTTATATAACTAATTTAATTGAATTTATATTTTTATAAGATTAATCAAATTGAATTGATATATTTCAGTTCAGTTATTTGATTTATTTAATTTTTTAAAAATATATATTTATAATTTGATGAATTTTGTTATTTTAAAATTTTTAAATATAAAATTAAATCAAGTAAAATATTATTAAAATTTATAAAAATTTACATTAAATTTAATAGACCAAATTAAATTAGATTTGATTTAATTTTCAATTACACCGATTTTTCTCACTCCTATAAGTCTGAAGTAAAAAAATTTAGTTATTAGAGATTATTAACAAGAGTTAAGCCTCAAAAGCCTAAATCATTGGCTTTGAATAAATTAACTGGATCATTTGGCTAAAAAGCATAATTATAGGCAAATGTTAATTAGCTGGATCTTTGACTAAATTAACCCTTGAATTCACATGGAGCTGTTTGTTACCTTGACAGAGCCGCGAGCTGATGTGAAGAGCGTTTGTTTAGAATTTTTTGACTGCTTAAATAAGAAGAAACAAAAATAAAAATTTAAATAATTTATGAATCAATTAGATTGGGGCCCATTTGATCTTATGAGATCAATTTATTTTGATTTTTATCGATCATAATTCAATGAAAAATGGTCCAACGAATCAAATTTATTGTTAAAGTCATGATCAACAGTATTTTTGGTCAAATTTTAACATTTAAACTTCCGTTTTGACAGTTTTATATTTTTTATCTATTTTTAGTAATTTTTGTTTTTTTATTTAATTTAGATAAAGAAATCTGTTGATACATTTTTTTTTAAACAGTTATTATATAATATTTTTATTTTTATTATGATTTAAATTTAATGATTTATTTTATTTTCAAAATAAATTATCAAATCAACTTTTTAAAATTTTTTTAAATTTATTTTCTATAAATAACTTATAAAATTTTAAAATTTAATAATTTTTTTATTAATAAAATATTCAATTCACTATTATTGAATATCTATTTTTATTTGAGCTTTTACACGGTGCGTCACCAGCATAAATAAAAGTCACTGATTTGCTCATAAGGTAAAGGGTAATATTGTCATAAAAGAGAAGAAAATATTAATAATAAAAAAAAAAAAATCCCCCAATAATTCAATATTAACGTGTCCCTTCCTTTGGCGCGGCGTGTCGGAGGACTGTATAGTCATTTTACCTTACAGAAAGCAAAGTAGCTTCTTATTTTAGGAGATGGGACCAGCTTAGTGTGTCTCTTTTCTGGGTCCCACTACTGTCACTTTGTTTTGAGTACAAGAATGTGATTTTGATTATTGTCTGAGGGTAAGATAGTAATTTGAACTTAATAGGTACTTGGAAAAAAACAAAAAAAAAAAAGAGACAGAAATGTGGGGTTCAATGTAAACACCACTACCTGTGTCTCTCCATGTCAGTCAACAAGATTTGACCATCTTTTTATTTTTTATTTTACCCCACCAACAAAATCATTACTGTTTAATAATTGTAAATCATTTTTTTCCCTCTTTATTTTTTCTATTACAATAAAATTACATCATGGCAAATTTCTTTGTATGGTATAAAGATGAATTATCTTAGTATTAATGTGGTTTAGCTAATGATCATACACCCTTTCAATAATAAAAAAATCAAAAATATCAAAATAAAATAAAATCCCAAAATTAAGATTAAAAATTAAAAAAAAAAATTAATAGAGTATGACTTTAAAAATTTAGATTAGCACCCAATAAAGTAAAATCTTCGGATCTTAAACCAGTTTGATTAATTGTTCGTGACAATTGTTAACTATTATTAATTGTTGATAACTGATAGTTAATTTTATTGTAATTATTTAATAAAATTATTATTAGTTGTTTGCTGTTAATATTTTTAATTATCATTAAAAATAAATATTAATATTTTTATTTTTATTTAAATATTATTTTTTAAAAATTATTTACTTTTTACTTAAATAAATAGTAATTGTTTAAAAAAAAATTCAAACTATAACTTTTATAAACAACAGTTATTTGACTAATTAATAGCTAACAACTACCACTAATCAAATAAGTTTGATAAATAATAATTATTTGACTAATTAATAACTAACAACTACCACTAATCAAATAAGTTTGATATAACTGTTGAGAATTAAAATGCTGACAACTGCATTAAAATATTTTGCAAAACATTCACTTGGTAACATAATTTTATTAATTTAAAGAGTTAACTTATTACAAAAAGTAAATAATAAATAATTATATTATTATATTATATAAAAAAAATTAAAAAAAATTAATATATACACTATTATATATTCAGATATAATTTAATAATAAATATATATATATATAATTTAATAATAGCATGATATTTGAATCTTTTTCTATTAATATTAAAAAAAAAATTATTTGTTCATTCTTAAGAAATATATGCAAATTAAACACTAAAAATATATTTTTGTTAAAATACTATATTTTTATAAAATTATTTTCTAATATAGTAAATGAGTATATTTGAATAAAATTATTTACCTTAAGCAAATTATTATAATTGAATTTATTGTGTGGGATATAAAAGAAGGCAAAAAAAACCCTATAAAGGGTGAACCTGAGAAGTAAAAATCCGTTTATTTTAGCCCAAATGCCCAAACAATGCAGAGAGGAGTGGAAAGAATTTTGGGTGATGATGATAATGATTTATGCTTTTTATTCTGTTACTGCTTCACCCACAAAAACACATAATACTCGCACATACAGACTACTCCTATTGTGTAGCATAGTCATATATAACGTAGGGTCCCACCTTATATCAATGAATGTGTGCCCCACATTAGCGTGGGACCTACTCTTAAAAAGAACAGAAATTATTAAATAAAACTCAAGTAAAAACACACCAATATAAATTTATTTTTATATAAATAAAAAAATTATTCTATTCAACCTTAAGTCTAGACATTAAATTATAAAAAAATAAAAGTGTATATTAAAAAAAATTAAGTTATATATATATATATATATATATAAAATTCATAAACAATAATATTTTTAAAATTAAACCGATTAAAAAATCGATGAAAACAGATGATTAAATATTCGATCGAATTTGAATTGATTAAACTGAAATAATATATATATATATATATATATATATATATATATATATATATATATATATATATATATATATTTATATATATTTTATATATATTTTAAAAAAATAAATAAAAAATATATATATATATATAAAAAATATATTTTTTATTATATATAAAAAAAAAAA
>CANXYC010744320.1:0-12995 GCA_948193065.1 Aleurites moluccanus
AAATTGTTAATGGAAATTCGAGAGAAATTGTGTAGAGGTAAGTATGAACATTGCATTTGTTTATTGCTTCTTTGAATTGGTATGACCGAATATTATTATTGTTCACCCATAAAATTTCCATATACTTGACATTGTATTATCAAATTATTAAATGAAGATTTTACGATATCCTAAAACCGAGATTTACCCTTTGTTCATGAGATTATCATATAAATGTTTATAATGCAAGTGACTTGGTCAATCTTCTTAGATCTAGTTCATATGATTCTTACTTGTTAAACTTGATGAAATTATGATATATGTTGATGGTCTTGTGACCAATATGTTGCTTATGTGATTGTAACCATATGACCCTATGGATAGAATGCTCTTCCCAATGAAAGTAAATTCATTGGTTCATTGTGCACTTTGGGAACCTAGCTGGTAGGGTTTTTACCAGTGTTCCACCTAGAGGGGACCATAAGCTCTAGGTGTATGCCTGGCCAAGCTTGCGTTCGCAATAAGGTAGCAAGGACTACCGATGCGCTCTGTTGTGATATGTAGTATGGCTACTGATGCACTATGTAGTTCTACTATGTTATTTGATAGTGCTATTCGATTGTGAGCACTTCTGTTTCTTGTAAGTCTAACCACATAAAAATTCTTACCCATGTTCTTGGATTTGATATTTCCTTTGGATTATATATATATATATATATATGTATATGTATTTCTTTCATATTACATGTTCATATCTTACTGAGTTGAAGGCTCACTCATTTTCTGTGGATTTCAGGTGATAGTGTAGCTCGCGAGGGAGCTAGTAGAAAAGATCAAGCTTCTTGACTTATTCTTCCAAGAAGCCTCCATTATAATTATTTTTTTGAAATATATTTATGTATATTCATTATATGGTATTATGGTACAGTTTGTATTAAGAGTATACTCTAGAGCTCTGTAGTTGGTTATTGGGGATGATAATATTTTGATGTATATCGTATTACGTTTTGGATTACACTTGTTCCTTAGTGATGTGGGATATATCTTTTGATCAGTAAGGAACAAGAGAAAATTATGAATGATAAAAATATAAAGATATAAATTATGACTTTATGAATCTTGAAATGAATATTTGAATGATAAATATATGTAAGGTAAATATGAATTATGAATGAGATCCAGGATATGGGAGTTCTACGAGTTTATGGTGGCCTTAAGCCTACCCTTATCCTAGAAACGTCGCACCACTGGAGTTAGGGTGTGATAGTCACCACCGCGAAAAAAGAGTTCAGAAAGTCTAGAAGCTTAAGTGTCCTAGGGAGTAGATAAGTAGTGCCTACTACAGGGAGTAGAGTCCATTACTGAGAGAGCTCAAAGAGAAGTATCCTTTTAGAGAATTTGAATAATAAATCATAGCTACTACATGTTAAGTCACGTTCGCTACCTATTGAAGTCACAACCACCATAAGCAAGTCGCAACCGTGAAGTTCTTCATCCTAGAATAAGTAGCACCTGCCACTTCCTATGTAGCCGCCGCTACGATTCAACATCTGACATAAATATAGCCGTTAAAAGTATGAGTTTTGCATTAAATGCATATTTAATGCACCCAAATTGCTCTATTTGGCTGAAGACTATTAATATAAGTTTGGATGAAGTAAATGAATAATTGAACAACCTTTATTCTTGCATTAACATATTATTAAGCATTTAAGTGTTCTTGAGCTTACTTTTGAGTTTTCAATTTGTAAAGAGAATTAATTGTTAATCGTCAAGATTATTGAAGTGGAATTAATTTCTGAGAGTTGGGTTAAAATTAAAGGGTTAATTCTTTATTATCTCTTTGTAATTCTTTTGGGTTGTGTGTGAGACTGTATTATAAAAATACATTATAAGTTTTAGTGTGAGTCTAAAACACTTAAGGTTTGATCTTGCACCTATAAAAAGGATCAAGGATAATGAAATACTCAAGTATGGTCTTGAGGAGTGGACGTAGGCTTATTTTTTGCCGAACCACTATAAATCCTTTTGTTGATTATTTTTTCCTTATTCTCTTACTTAAATTTTATTTGTTGTTAATTTTTAAAACAACTAATTCACCTCCCCTCTTGGTTACCAGGGGAGAAATTTACATGGATATCGATGGCATTGATCATTGGGATATTGTAGAGGCGGCTTATACTGTTCCTACAAAAATAATTGATGATATAGAAATTATCAAGCCAAATATTGAATAGATAACCACGGAAAAGATAACGAAAGTGAGAAATCACAAAGCAATGAATACTCGCTATTGTGCTCTTAATAGAGAGGAGTATAGAAAAATTTGCTATTTCATATCTGCAAAGAAAATTTGGGACACTCTAGAGACTACTCATGAAGGGATAAAGCACGTGAAGGGTAAGAATATTCAAATTCTTACTCATGAATATGAGCTTTTCCAAATGCTACCCAATGAGAAGGTATTCAAAATGTACAATCACCTAATGCTAATTGTCAATTAAATGAGGATGCTTGGAAAGAACTATTCCAAAGAAGATGTCAATTGTAAAATATTTAGAGTTCTCTCCAAGAAAGATTAGGAAGCAAGAGTTACTTCAATTGAGGAAGCCAATAACTTGAGCACTCTTCCAACCGACAATCTATTTGAAAAGCTTCTCACTCATGAGATTATGTTATCTCAAGATAAAGTGGAAGAGAAGAATAAAGGGACAACTCTTATTGCATCCAAGGAGGCTTCTTCAAATGAAAGTGATGAAGAGAAAGATAATGAAGACATGGCTTTACGCACTAAGAGAATAAGAAATCTTATTTTTAGAAAGAAGAAGGACAAGAAGCCATTTAAAAGATATGAGAAGCATGAGAAGTTCAAGAACAATCAATGAAATGCTTTGAATGTGACAAATTTTGTCACATTAAAGCGGAATGTCCAAGGTTTAAAAACAAGAAAAGCTTCAAGAATAAGGCATTTGCGGCCATTTGGGATGATTCAAGTGACTCCGATGGAGAGAAAAAAGTAAGTAAAAATAAAGTAGACAATCTTTGCTTCATGGAAATTGAAGAGGATGCATCTTCAAGTGAGGTTAGTAATTCTGATTTTAATTCTAACAATGATGTCATGCAAATTATGAAATCATTACTTTCAAAGTATCATAAGTTGCAAAACAAGTATGATAAATTGAAAGAAATGTTTAAAGAGGACCTTAATGCATGTGATGCTTATAAACTTAAAATAAATAAATTAAATGCTTCTAATGTAGAATTGAAAAAGACCATTGACCTTAGGGATCAAGAATGCAATGAGTTAAAGAATGAAAATATTTTGTTCAAAAAAAAGTTGAATTCTTATGATGCTTGCATATCTAGGCTTTGTAAAGGCAAGGAAAAATGGGACAAGATACTTGAGTCCCAAAGGTGTCCTACTATTAAGTATGAACTTGGTTATAATAGAGGAGATGCTCCATCTATATCTAAGACCACATTTATCAAGACATCAAATTCACATGCTCACATGACTTATATGCCTTCAACCAAAAATGTTAGGCCTAAGACTAAAGTGCATAAGCATGTCATATATGATTCATATTTTAGAAGACCAATGAATGTTTATTCTAGAGCAAAATCTAATTATGGTTATTAGTGTAACAACCTAAATTTTATTTTAATTTTCGATTTATTTTATTATTATTTAAATATTTATTTTTTATATTATTAAATAACTTATAGTATAAACTATTATTAAATATTTTACCTATTTTAAAATTTTATTATATTATTATTATATTATGGGATAATTATAAATTTGGTGTATGTACTTTTTCATTTTTTCTATTTTGGTGTATGGATAAAATTTTTTTACAATCAAGTATTTGAACGGAGCAAAAATATATTAATGTGATGTTTTTCTCCAGTTTATGCTTGCCTAAGTGTTGACTAGGCATTGTGGGCCCCGCTTTCTCACCAAAAAAACTTGGCACATCAAATTTCCACTAAAAAAATAAAGTAAAAAGACCAAACTAGCCTTACTTTAGCAAATTTATGTAGATATCTAGTTCTACAGCATAAAAATACCATGAAATATTTTTTAACCTCAATAACTCAACAAAAATTGAATCCATGTTCCCAAAAGATTTCATCCAAATTATCAAGAACTCAATTTTAAAAAAAATCAGAAAGTAATGCAAAACTCCACAATAAAACAAAATTCAAAGAACCCAATTGAACAAAAGCAACAAAAACCAAATGATCCGAAAGAAAATCCAAATAAAAAAAACTCAAACAGAACAATCAAAAATAATATGTAAACAAAAGATAGTGGATACAATATGGGTTTGCCATAGAAAAACAAAACAATAAAAAAACTAAAATTTTATAGATTACAAAACCCAAATGCATAGAATCAAATAGTCTCAAAAGATTAGCAACCATTTCGCCCATATAAAAATTTCCTTCATGAAATCGAGGAAAAATAAACATTGAAATATGAGATTGAAGGGAGTCTTATCTATAAATGTGGGCATTGATGTAGAATACAGTGACGAAAGACTCCTAGTCATCAGCGTAGATGGATTTTAGAGGAGAATGAATGATAGAAAGTAGATAAGGAGACGATAAAGAAGGTGGATGAGAGGTGGATGTAGGTGGTGCTGGCGGTGAAGATGAAGGAGATAGGGTTGCTGGAAGTAGAGGGATAACAAGAATAGTGGGTGAAGGGTCAGTAGGGGTGGCCGATGGTGTAGAAATTAGAGGGGATTTTGATGTATTTTTTTTTTTTATTTTTGTTTCCAAAGATAAATTGGTGGTGTGTTTTTTATATGAGAAATCAAGATCATAGAGGATTTTGGTTTATGGGTTATGAGATTCTTGAAATTCAAAGAATTAAAAAGAAAAAGGAAAGGGAAGATTAAGAAAGGAGAAGATGAAGTATTGATGGAAGATTAATTTAGTCTTTTTGCTTTATTTTTTATTGGAAATATGATGTGATAAGCTTTTTTGATAAGAAAACGGGCCCACAATGCCTAGTCAACATTCATGCAAGCATATTTCAGAGAAAAACACCACATTGATATACTTTTGCTCCGTTCAAGCACTTGATTGTAAATTTTTTTATATAGACACTAAAATAGAAAAAATGAAAAAGTACATACATCAAATTTATAATTATCCCTTCTACTTTTATTTTGCATTAATCTATAAATAAATAATATATAAATATATATAGATTTTTTTTTTGTGTGTGTGTGTGTGAGGGGGGGTTTCAATTTTAAATTATTATTATTATTATTATTTAGTGGTTGGTGAGTATTTAAGAGGGTGTTGGGATAGTGAGGGACGAGGGTTTAGAATAGACAATATAAAGGAGAGAGAAAGAGAGAGAGAAAAGAGAGGAGAGGAGAGAGAATCAGAAAATCAGGGGGGAGGAGTTTGTAATACCCTATATATATGCAAAACATGTTCTTATGAAATAAGTTCTCAGTATATGGATTAAAATTATCGAAATGACTAAAGATAATTTTAGAAACTCAGTTATAGCGAAAACAAGAAAATTTTTCTGAAATTATCGGTACCGATATCGCTGCCGTAAAATAGCAGTACGGTCGACGGATGAATTTCTGAATTTGGATTGAGGGTAAATAATTATGTATATTCATGTGTGAATACAGTAAAAAGAAATATGAGAAAATGTTTAAGAATACTGATAAAGTAAGCGATGGCAAATTTGTAAATAAATAGTACTTTCGGTGTATGGTGAAAATTTGACAGTCTGAGTTTCAGAATGACTCTAAAACTATTTTTATTAGTTAATGTTAATAAAAATAAGATGTTTGAACATTTACTTTGAATTTCAATTCCTGACAGAATTATCGGAATAATTTATCGAGTGAAAAGGACCAAAAGCAAATTATGAAAAGTTGGAGGACCAAAAGGGTAATTTATTATTTTTGTCTTATTATATAAGCAAAAACTTAGAAAATTTTTCTGCATTTTCTCTCTATCACCCGTAGCCATTTTCCTTTCTTTCTATTTGATTTCTTCCATTGATTTGTGAAAGAAAATTGTAGAAAACAAAAAACTAAAACCATACAAACATTATTCCATCAAAATTAGCCATAGAAAATCAAGAAAAATTCAAGAACACCAAGGAGAAGATTTCGGCACTTTGAGGTAATTTGAGTAAATTGTTTATTTGTTGGATTTTATGGTTTAATTAGGATGTTTAGGTGTTGTTAGGATTGGGTAAATGGTTTAATTGCATCAATTGATGCATTAAATATTTTTTCTCAATTTTCAAACCCTAATTCAAAGTTGTATGAAATAAATTTGATCATATGAGTTAGGATATGTAAATTGGCAATAGAATAAGTCAATTGGGTGTTTATTGGTGTTTAATTGATGTTCATATTATTGTAGAAAATTCGATTGGAGCAAATCATTGATTTTAGCCTATATCGCGGAATTGAGGATTTGGGTAGCAAATCAATTTTGCTTGATAAATTGGAGTATTAGGTGAGTCTCTTATGCATGAAATTACTTGCCTAAATTTTTAAAACGTCATTTGGAATTCATATGTGAAAAGGCCATTTTGGCCGAACCCTAATTGTGACATTTTGCCTAATTTTATACTTTGGTGTTGGACTTATTTTACATGCCAAATTCAGATGTTTGTTGAAGATTATTGAGTTGTGGTTGTTGCCTATAAATTGCTTTCCATGTGTATATTTATTGATAATTGGGGCAATGTCAATATTGCGACAAAAACATACCGAAAAATCCATAGGCCAACCATTTAAATTCCACCGTTGCCAATGACAATCACATGCCAATTGCGTCAACCTTTTGGCCGCAAATGACCAAAATATGTTTGTTGCCATTTTTGGTCATTAGGCCTTTGGTCATCGTTTGATCGATTATTACTGATGTCTTATTGACTTTAGGCTCATCCAATTGATTTCTGACGAGTTATTGATATTATCGATGCCATTGTTTTGAAAGGGTATCTATTGATGTGTTTATTGCTTCTATTGACTCCGAGGTGATTTGATAGAGCTGCCGTTCCGACAGGGTAGTGAGTTCATGTAGTCGGCCTTGTGCACTTTGTATTGATTGATACCCTGTATTGGGAAGGGATGTCCTAGTCATAAGACTTGATTTGTCTTATGTTATATTTATATACATATATAGTGATTTGTGCTTAACACATTTCTATGCGTTTCATGGCTCTATATCTGTCATTTCCATCTTGTCCATGTGATATGTGCTTCATTGTTATGATTGTTTACTTACAGTCATATTCTGTACTTGATTCTATATTACAGACATTTTGGGCAGTTCGATTTATTTATGTCATCTTCTTATTGCTTATTAATGTTCTATTATCCATTTTATTGGTTAATGCATATTAGATTTATTGAGTATCATATATACTCATCCTCTCACTATTTACCCTCTCAGGTGCAAAGTAGGAGGCAGATATTCCAGCTCTTTTGACTCTCTGTGGATTTTGCAGTCTCGTAGCAATGTAATTATAGTGAACACTGTATTATTTTGTATGTTCATATCCTAGCTGCTCCATGGGTTTTATATGGTATAGTTAGAATATGAACATGTATGTATGGGAATATTGGAGATTATTAATGATATGATTATAGTATTTATAGAAAGTTACAGAATGAATGACAGAGTGACATAATGTATAGTGATTATGTGAGTATTTGTTTATATTCTATTATGTGATTGATGATGAGTCAGATATATTTTCGCTGCAATATTGTTATAGGATTGATGTGATTAATGGGTTATATGGGTGTCGGTTGCCTAGGCATCTCCCGTAGCCTAGGACCATCGCGATCCGGAAACGGGTTGTGACAAAGGTGGTATCAGAGCTCTATGTTTATAGATATCAGAGCATAGGTTACAGAGGAATAGTAACTAAGTAAAGTATGGGTAGAGTTAAGGGAACCATGGAGCATAGGAATTTCCGTATCGTCATTTGTTATATTCGTCAAGTATGTATAAGTATTTTGTGTTTCTTTAATATATTGAGTATATGTTCTATTTTTTAGAAAATTTTTACAGAGATGTCTGACGATGGAGACGGAGGTACCAGAGAGGCAGAGGTAGCCTCTAATGAGTCCTTAGTCAAGGAGATTTATGTTTCTGAGGGACTGTCTAGATCCCAACGGTCTACAGTGGATACAAAGAGGACTGATGACCCCCTGGAGATATGAGATGATAAGGGGATGATGGATCTGCATAGAGAGCTAACTGAGTTGAGGCGGGAACGACAAAATGTACTGCCACCTCCAGTGCCAGCAGCAGTACCACCCCCTGTTGCACCTGCTGCAGTACCAGTCGCTCCAGCCCCTGTATAGCCAACTGTAGCTCTTGAGGAGCCTATTGTGCAGGGAGGCCGCAGAGTGATAGATGAGGATGGAGTGACTATGTTTAGCTTTCTGAAGCTAAACTTGCCCGAGTTCAGGGGCAATAGAGGCAGTGATCCAGTGGATTTTCTGGAGGAGGTTGAGAAGGTAGTTAGGAGACTATCTTGCTATGATCTTAGAGCTGTAGAGTTGGTTGGGTTGCTATTAAAAGGGAAGGCATGGGCTTGGTTTTCAAGAAGGATGGAGCCCAGACTGTATGGTGGGCATCCACCCTTATGGGCTGAGTTTTGTCAGGTGTTGATTGATGAGTTTATTACAGAGGGAGTGAAGACCCGGAACTTGATTTAGTTTGAACAGTTAGAGCAGAGGGACAGGACTGTAGTGGAGTATGCAGAGGAGTTCATTAGACTGAGTAGATATGCTACTCATATTGATTGTTCCTACTGAGGCTGATTTGATCAGTAGGTTCAAGAGAGGATTACATGCTTCACTTCATAATGCTCTATTGGCTATGGAATTCATATCTCTGACGAAAGTTATCGACAAAGCTACTCAAATGGAAGAGAAGTACATGTCAGAGAGAGAGAGAGAAGAAGGATCAGAAGAGAAAGGAGGGACCAGGATTCTAGAGTAGGCGGGGAGAGAGCGGCTCCCAGCCTAGATTGATTGACCCAGTGCCTCGATTTGATCAGGGACCTCCATCTGGTAGTCAGAGGAGGAGGGTTCAGAGTAGAGGACCATCAGTGCAGTCTGCACTTGTATATTCACAGGGTTCTTCCAGACTTATTACTCAAATGCCTAGTATACCCATTTGTGATTTTTGTGGCAGAAGGCATGGAGGGAAGTGCCATAGACAGTCAGGTGCTTGCTTGAAGTGTGGGAAACATGGTCATTATATTAGCAGATGTCCTTTATGGGACGATTAGCAACCATCTGCCGCAAAGTCTCAGCCTACAGTACAAATGAGTCATAATGTGACTAGAGAGGCTCCTGGTAGGGGCAGAGGCAGAGGTCAGGCATCTGATAGTGGTTAGGTCCCAGCAGGTAGAGGCCAGAGAAGAGTTTTTACTGTTAACACCCAGGAGACCCAAAGATCCGATAATGCAGATATAGGTATGATTTTCATACAAAATGATATAACAAATGCATTGTTTGACTCTAGTGTCATACATTCTTTTGTCTGCATCATAGATAAATAGAGAAAGATAACTATTGAATGTGCCATTAGAGATAACCATACCTATGAGAGGAAGTATAAAAATGAATTATTATTGTCATCCGAGATATGTTATTGAAATTGATAATAACCTTTTTATGTGCTAATGTGATAGAGTTGCCTAGGTGCAACTTAATGTAATGCTTGGTATGAATTAGTTAACTGCATATTGAGCAGTTATTGATTGTTATGAGAAGAAAGTCAAATTCCGGTTGCCAGAATTTGAGTTCCAAAGTGATGAGTATGAATCAAGAATTAGTTCATTCCTGTTATTTAAGCTAGAAAGATGATAAAGAAGGAATAGTACAACATATCTAGTATACGTAGTAAATATGTAAAAGACTTTAATTGGGATTGTTCGAATACCTGTGGTCCGAGAGGTCTTTGATATCTTTTCTTGAGGAGATGTCAGGGCAGATAGAGTTTGAAATTGAGGTGTATGTAGGCACCTATTGAATATGTCAGTTTAGATAATTAATTTGAGTATGAAGTTGATTTTAGATCCCAGGATCGAAACCAGGCTCTGATAGCCCAATTCTGAGTTAAGCTATTGTTAATTAATGATATTTAAATAACACAAAATTTAGGATTCATGTCTTAAGAAGTTAAGGAAAGATGTTCAAAAGATAAAGAATCCATGTTTATCTAGTATTCTGTATCTGGATGCTATGGAATTATATGTCAGAACTATTGCAAGTATTGAAAGTGCATAATATAGATGTTAATGAAGAAATGTCATAAGAGTAGAGCCAATAGAAAGTGTAAATTGTCAAGTCCGACAATTTTGGAATAAAGAGATTTCAATAGCAAAAGTGTTATGAAGGAATCAATATATGGAAAAGTGTGCATGGGAAAATGAGTGAAACATGAAAATCAAGTATCTATTATTGTCCCAATATAGAGATACGTGTTTATTTGAAATTCAAGGATGAATTTTTTTGAAGGAGGGTAGAATGTAATACCCTATATATATATGCAAAACATGTTTTTATGAAATAAGTTCTCAGTATATGGATTAAAATTATCGAAATGGATAAATATAATTTTAGAAACTCAGTTAGAACGAAAAAAAGAAAATTTTTCTGAAATTGTCGGTACCGATATCGCTGTCGTGAAATAGTAGTACGGTCGACGGATGAATTTCTGAATTTGGATTGAGGGTAAATAATTATGTATATTCATGTGTGAATATAGTAAAAAGAAATATGAGAAAATGTTTAAGAACACTGATAAAGTAAAGCGATGGCAAATTCGTAAATAAAGTTTACTTTCGGTGAATAGTAGAAATTCGACAGTCTGAGTTTCAGAATGACTCTGAAATAATTTTTATTAATTAATGTTAATAAAAATAAGATGTTTGAACATTCACTTTGAATTTCAATTCTTGACGGAATTATCGAAATAATTTACCGAGCGAAAAAGGACCAAAAGCAAATTATGAAAAGTTGGAGGACCAAAAGGGTAATTTGCCATTTTTATCTTATTATATAAGTAAAAACTTAGAAAAATTTTCTGCATTTTTTCTCTATCACCCTTAGCCATTTTCCTTTCTTTCTATTTGATTTCTTCCATTGATTTGTGAAAGAAAATTGTAGAAAACCAAAAATTAAAACCATACAAACCTTATTCCATCAAAATTAGCTATAGAAAATCAAGAAAAATTGAAGAACACCAAGGACAAGATTTCGGCACTTTGAGGTAATTTGAGTAAATTGTTTATTTGTTGGATTTTATAGTTTAATTAGGTTGTTTAGGTGTTGTTAGGATTGGGTAAATGGTTTAATTGCATCAATTGATGCATTAAATAATTTTTCTCAATTTTCAAACCCTAATTCAAAGTTGTATGAAATGAATTTGTGCATATGAGTTAGGATGTGTAAATTGGCAATAGAATAAGTCAATTGGGTATTTATTGGTGTTTAATTGATGTTCGTATTGTTGTAGAAAATTAGATTGGAGAAAATCATCGATTTTGGCCTATAACGAGGAATTGAGGATTTGGGTAGCAAATCAATTTTGCTTGGTAAATTAGAGTGCTAGGTGAGTCTCTTATACATCAAATTACTTGCCTAAATTGTTAAAACGTCATTTGGAATTCATATGTGAAAGGCCATTTTGGCCGAATCCTAATTGTGACATTTTGCCTAATTTTGTGCTTTGGTGTTGGACTTGTTTTCCATGCCAAATTGAGATGTTTGTTGAAGATTATTGAGTTGTGGTTGTTGCCTATAAATTGCTTTCCATGTGTATGTTTATTGATAATTGGGGCAATGTCAATATTGCGTCGAAACCATGCCGAAAAATCCGTAGGCCAACCATTTGAATGCCACCGTCGCCAGCGACAATGGCATGCCAATTGCTTCAACTTTTTGGCCGCAAATGACCAAAATATGTTTATTTCCATTTTTGGTCATTAGGCCTTTGGTCATCGTTTGATTGATTATTACTGATGTCTTATTGACTTTAGGCTCATCCAATTGATTTCTGATGAGTTATTGATATTGTCGATGCCATTGTTTTGAAATGGTATCTATTGATGTGTTTATTACTTCTATTGACTCCGAGGTGATTTGATAGAGCTGCCATTCCAAAAGGGTAGTGAGTTCATGCTATCGTCCTTGTGCACATTGTATTGATTGATACAATGTACTAGTAAGGGATGTCCTAGTCATAAGACCTGATTTGTCTTATGTTATATTTATATACATATATAATGATTTGTGCTTGGAATATTTCTATGCGTTTCATGGCTCTATATCTGTCATTTCCATCTTGTCCATGTAATATGTGCTTCATTGTTATGATTGTTTACTTATAGTCATATTTTGTACTTGATTCTGTATTACAGACATTCTGGGCAGTTCGATTTATTTATGTCTTCTGCTTATTGTTTATTGATGTTCCATTATCCATTTTATTGGTCGATGCATATTAGATTCACTGAGTATCATATATACTCATCCTCTCACTGTTTACCCTCTCAGGTGCAGAGTAGGAGGCATATATCCCAGCTCTTTTGACTATCTGTGGATTCTGCAGTCTCGTAGCAATGTAATTATATTGAACACTGTATTATTTTGTATGTTCATATCATAGATACTCCATGGGTTTTGTATGGTATAGTTAGAGTATGAACATGTATGTATGGAAATGTTGGAGATTATTAATGATATGATTATAGTATTTATAGAAAATTATAGAATGAATGACAAAGTGACAAAATGTATAGTGATTATATAAGTGTTTGTTTATATTCTATTATGTGATTGATGATGAGTAAGATATATTTCCGCTGCAATATTGTTATAGGATTGATGTGATTGATGGGTTTTACGGGTGCCGATAGCCTCGACATCTCCCGCACCCTAGGACCGTCGTGATCTAGAAACGGGTCGTGACAGAGTTGCTTCACTAGAACT
>CANXYC010744406.1:0-28820 GCA_948193065.1 Aleurites moluccanus
TATCTCTAATGATATGACCAAATATTCTAAATGTAAACCCATATGATTCTTGTATACTTGATTATATATTATCGGAAAAATAAATTGAACAGTTTCTGGTATTCCAAAACTAAAACTTACCATTGATTCATGAGATTCCATATATATATATATATAATGTAAGTGATTTGATCAACTTTCTTGGATCAAGTTCACATGATTTCTACTTGCTTCTTACTTATTAAACTTGAATGAAATTATGATATATATTGATGGTCTTGCGACTAATATGTTCTTGTGATATGAAACCATATGACCCTATGGATAGAATGTTCTTCCCAATGAGAGTAAATTCATTGGTCCAATGTGCACTTTGGGAACCCAACTGGTAGGGTTTTTACCAGTATTCCACCTAGAGGGGACCACGAGCTCTAGGCGTATCCCTGGCCAAGCATGCGTTTGTGATAAGTTAATAAGGACTACTGATGCGCTCTGTTATGATAGGTAGCATGGCTATCGATTCATTCTGTAGTTCTACCATGATATTTGATAGTGCTATTCGATTGTGAGCACTCCTATTTCTTTGTAAGCCTAACCACATTTTGATTCTTACTATGTTCTTGAAATGAATGTTTCTTTTGGATTATATATATATTTATATAAGTATGTATATGTATTTCTTTCTTACTGCATGTTCATATCTTACTGAGTTGAAGGATCACTCATCTTCTGTGGATTTCAAGTGATAGTGTAGCTCGTGAGGGAGCTAGTAGAGAAGATCAAGCTTCTTGACTTATTCATCCCAGGAAGCTTCCATTGTAATTCTTTTGATATATGATTATGTATATTCATTGTATGATATTATGACACAATATGTATTTGGGAGTATAATCTAGAGCTCCGTAGTCAGTCATTTGAGGATACCACTATTTTGATGTATGAATTGTTACCTTTTGGGTACTCTTGTTCCTTAGTGATGTGAGATGCATCTTTTGATCAGTAAAGAATAAGAGAAAACTATGAATGATAATGGTAATGATATGATTGATGTTTAATTGAATTTATAGAAATGATCATTGTATGATATTATATGATATGGTATTTGATATATTCGTGTATGAGATCCAGGATATGTGAGTTTTACATATTTATGGTGGCCTTAAGCCTACCCTTGTCCTAGGACCGTCGCACCACTGGAGTCGGGGTGTGACAGAAGTACTGCCAGGTTTTATATAAAAAAATAGAAGAAACTTTTAAATAAAATGGAGGGAATGAAAAAAGTAGAGGGAAATCATGGACAAAAACACTTAAGATAAAACTTAAATGAAAAACTATGTGCTCTACGTACTGACATAAAAAAGGAGGGAAAAGTTTTGCTGGGAATTGATGAATAAAAATGG
Source organism: Aleurites moluccanus (assembly GCA_948193065.1). Classification (NCBI taxonomy): domain Eukaryota; kingdom Viridiplantae; phylum Streptophyta; class Magnoliopsida; order Malpighiales; family Euphorbiaceae; genus Aleurites; species Aleurites moluccanus. The sequence goes on from CANXYC010744406.1 coordinate 1,380, forward strand.
AGGAAAAAATAATTAAAGAGAGGAAAATATTAAATTATGATTATTTATTGAAAAATTAATTTTGAAGAGTCATTATATAGAGCTCTATTGGAGTTCCAAAAAAAAAATTGGCTCTCTATTTTACAAAAATATAGAAGATGCTCTTTATTTTAAATATTATACTCTTTAAAATAAAGAGTTGCATTGGAGATGCTCTTACATGGCTCATATGGGTCTTTGTAAATCTTGAGTTGGCATGTCACGTAAGTTTGCCTTTAATATTTTTGACAGAAGTTGAGTATAAGGACTTTTATATAACCGTTAATATAAGTTCGATGATATTACTATTACAAAATTGAGTTGAGAGACGATAATGTGTATTAGTCATAAGTTGAGGGACGACAGATGAAATTAACTCCTTAAGTGCCATAGACAGATGGAAGTAAAGCCAACGAGGCACGTACCCCTCTTGATTTTTTAAATTTTTAAAATATTTTTTATTATTTTTTTTAATATTTAACTCAAATATTCTTTATTGTCCTGTTTTTCATTCAAAAATCATGAACTTTATGAAATACGTTTATATGCATTATAAATCAATTTTTTCCAAAAAAAAAAAAATATATTTTAGTTACTGTTTTAAAACTAAATCCCCAATATTATAGTTTCAACTTTCAACTTTTGTATTTTCGATGGTTATATTATTAGCTCTCGTTTTAATACTTTTTTTGTTTCTAACAAAAAAAATAAATCTCTTTTTGATAGGAATGATCCTATTATCATAATAAATTTCAAATTATTATAATTTTATATACTATACACATATACAAATTTATATTGTGGATGCAAACAAAAAATTGTGCATTTCCTTTCAAAAAAAATTTTTCAGTCCTTGAGAGCTGAGCCTTTCACTTCGTGAAGGCATTAAAGGCAATTTATCCCATTAATTTTAACTTTAAATAACAAAAAGAAAAAGAAGAGAAATAAAGCAATAACATTGGATTCTTTTTCTTGATAGATTGTGAAATCCCATTTTGTTTTCTATCTTTTAATGGGTTTTGTAGTAATTTGCAAAATTCACTTTATGAGGATTTTGTTTTTCCTTCTCTAACCATGCACCTATTTTATTAGTGGTAAAATGGTCAATAAAATTTTTTAAGGTGAAAATGGTCAATTACACTAGCTAGGATTATAATTGAGATTTGAGAGTTATTCAGTTCTACATTTTATGATTCCTTAGCAAAGAGAGTTTAAATTTTAGCATTCACCAGGATAGATTTTAAAGTAAATTTTAGAGTCCAAGTTAAAGGAAATATATATATATATATAATCCATAAGAGAATAGTGAATCTCAATCGGTTTTGATAATGTTGATTTACAAATTTGCCCTTACTTCCACCTGGTCTCATATTTTAAATGGCTTCTTTTTTTGCATGTTGATTTAAGATTACATGAAAGCCTTTCATTGTGTTGTTGAGGCTTTAATTCTTAAGGCGGTGCTTTGTTATTTTATATTTTTTTTCGACGGGCAATCCCAACCAAAATTGAGGAAGAAAGAGTGTGTATTTTCTCTCAGCCCAAATCGAGAATGAAAAATTAATAGATAGAGGGGTTAGTGAAAGATGGAGAATGGCAGCTGTTTCCTTCTTCAATTCAAGTAAAGAGGCGAGAATCAATTCTTCAACTGAGGATCGCTAACGAGGAATGTTAGAGAATAGATAAGCTGAAGTTTTGGAGCTCTGATTCGATTAAATTATCATTTTTTTGGTGAGGGATTTAAGTGAAAAAAATATGAAATCCCTTGTATGTAATGTTTCTTTCTTATATAAAAAATATAACGATTTGGATTTATGTGAATTATTGGCCTAATAACTTGAGGTATGATTGGATATAATTATATGATTCAAAAGTCAATTTCAATATGTTAATAGTTCACAATGGCCTTTTATATATCATTCATATAAAAAATCTTGGTCGGATGAGAGGAAAAAAACATTACATATAAGAAATTTTACACATCTAAATCTATTATTTCTCAAATTTTTATTTATTTATGAGAGATCGAGCTTATTAAATATCCCTATTTTTGAATCAAACTTGGATCAACATCTCAAAATTCATCGAAGTGAAAGATTTTTACTCTTACCTTGCCTATGAAGGACTGAGTCGTGAAAATGTCAAAATCACACTAAAAATTGAGTGCAAAGCTCAACAAGCTGCTCACAATAGCGTGCTAGTATTAGTTACTTTTTCTCATCTCTTCATCTCTTAAACCTAGAAGCTACATACAACAATGGCAGCTTGAGATTGTTCACGGATCACTCTAAATATATAGGCTTTATTTTTTATTTTTAAATATATTAAATGTTAATTGTATATAAGTATGGGAGTAGTCTAATTATATCAATTGTTAGTTAAAAAAAAAAGGTATAATCCATGTGAAAACTTTTTTCTTTTTCTTTTGATTAGAAAAACCAATTCATTTTTAGATAGAATGGAAATCTGTATTAGCAAAGATTAGGACTATTTACTGCACTAGATTGAATTAGGTAATAATAACTGAGATAAATTTTATTTAGGAGACTAAAAAAAAGAATATAAATTTCAAAAATATTAAGAGTTTATATAATTTTAAAAGTGTCGATCTCAAAAACTAACTATTAATATTGGAAATGCAATTAATTATTCAACATATTATATTTTAACAAATTTCTTATATTTTATATCTTAAGAATTAAAAAGGGCGAACAAAAAAATTTGAAAATTTGAAAGCTCACTGTCGGAAAAAAAAAATAATTGAAAAAAATCTGCTACAGATAATAATTGAATACAAAATATTCTAAAAATTGAAAGAAAATATTAAAATTTCAATACAAATTATGATTGAACAGAAATTGAATTAAAAATAAAAATATCAATCTGAATTATGATTTAACATGTCGATTTCATTCTGATATCATCTCACAAATATTGAGGACTTATATAGTTTTAGGAATATCACTGTACTTTAAAAATTAGTTATTAAGATTGGAGAATTCAATTATATAAATTGATTCAACATTTTGTATTTAATTAATATGAGATTTATATTTTAACAATAAATACATTATAACACAAGTTAATTGATTTGTGATAATAATTTAACAGTAATTGATTTTTTTTTTTGTAAAATTATTCCATATAATTAAAAAATTAAATTAAATACATTTCATAAATATAATTGCAAAGTTAATAACATACAAATTAATGAATATGATACTCAAAATTATACAATGCATGAATTAAGGCTACAATTTAAAACTCGACAAAATTTTATAATTTTTTATATTTATCTGCTCAAATGTTTAAGTATCAATTATTTTTTATTCATCTCAGCTTACACATTAGATTAAAAAAAAAAAAAATAGAGACAAATTTTGTTAAAATTATATACTCGTAATCTCTAAATTTTATAAAATTTTCATTAAATTAGATTAGCAAAATAATAAAAAAAAACACTAAATTTTAAGTTTGAAACTACTTGTGGATTTGTGTTTCACAGGAGAAATCTCCTTATTTAAATGCTTGAGAATAAAATTACACATTTTAGTATTAGAAAATCTTAAAATTTTCAGAGCAATAAACTGTTCTGCTTCCGTAGCTATTCCTAGACATTAATAAAATTTGGTAATATGAACCACTTTAAATTTAATGTTCTTAAGAACTCTGTTTTGAGCTTGAACATTTTCAGACTGAAAGTTAAAGATTATTCAACAGGACTAACCGTATGATTAAATAAATGAGCCCAAAAATATTATAAAATCTCCGTAAATTAATACTCGATAAATTAATAATCTCTATTAATAATTTATTAACATTATATATATAATAGACTATGATATTTTATTAAAATATAATTAGATTTTATCTCTAATTTTTCTTATTGCATCTAAAAGTTATGGGTTGAATTTTCGAATTGCAATAAAAACATATGAAGTATTTAATATTTTGAATGCGTTTTTATTTCTAATTTCGGTTAAGTATATTTGATATTACACATTGACTAATTTTCAAGTGAAATCTATCAAAAATCTATTTTTGCAATTCTTTTTTAATGTAAATGAGATGCTTTTTACTATATTCAAATAATATTTTATACATCTTATATGTAATGGTTAATTTTTAAATACATCTAAGATGTAAAATCATTGTAATTATGAAATACATAAGAGATTCTTTAAAATTATTTATATAAAAATTATTTTTAAATCTCGATAATTATACACACATATTTTTTTTCTTTCATTTAATTCATATTCAATTTACATATTTTTTTTTTTAATTTATTTAATTTATATTCAATTGATAAGTAAAAGAGGATAACTTACATGCAGCCTCCCCTTTTAATTTGAGAAAAAAGAAAAATTATGATGTGAACCATATGAAATCATTTTGTTTTGTTGAAAATAATAATAATAATAATTTTTAAGGTAAATGTTGAGACTCGAAAATGTCTCAAGGAACAATTTAATTAATTAAAAATTGCAGGCTGAACTAACAATGATTTTCATCAACTTGACAAGAGATTTATTAAATATAAAATACATATGTATTAATTGTTTCTGATGTGAGTTTCTAATTTTCTATTTGATAGACCAACTAAAATTTGGTGTAACATAAAAATCAATAGTTTTAGTTCGTTATTGATAAAGTTTAAGCACATCATCAATATATTTTTAGAATAATAATTTAAAAATAAAATTTTATTATTATTAAATCATTTTCCAATTAAAAATTTACGATAAAATCCTAAAATTTTTTATATTGACTCAAATTCCATTACATTTTCAGTTGTTGAATTTTTGAATTACACCTTTTTGATAAATGTAATCATAAATACATTTTTATTCTTCAATTTATTACATATTTTGCCATGCGATAAATCATTAAAAATTATATGATCAATCAATTTGTAGAGTTTTTTTCTTCTAAACACTTAATCCTAGATGATTACGATATCATATGGACTAACTCTCATTATTCCACTTCATATTAATACTCATAACTCCAACTTATTCTAGAAAATTATTATTATTTTTTAACTTGGAAGCATATCTCATATTACCAAATATTTTCAAACTATCATTATATATCTTAATTTTCATTCTACCAATACTTTCAATCTTCACATATTATTACTGTTTAGTTTGACATATGCATCTTTACAATCTTCAATTTTATCAAAATATTCATTCTTTGAACAAATATCAAAAGCACAAACAAAATTAATCACATAATGGATTTTCTATCTATTTCTTTTTATCAAATAAATAAATAGTAAGCACATTAGTCTTTGCTACAAAATAAAATTATTCTTTCAATTAAAGAGTTTCATCTCGAACTTTGGTCTCGATATATCATAATTTTTGATAATTATAACTAACGACTTTGATACTATTTGTTATTAAAATTTAGCATCATATTTTATTAAAATTATATAATTTAAATATGGTAGTTATAAAACTTATCTTATTAAAAATATTTATTATTTTAAATCAATTACATTCTTTTAATACTCTATAATTTAAAAATTAAATGCCTTGTTATTGATTTCCTATTGCATTTGGTTTGATAAATAGCTCTTTGTCAAATTTAATCCTTGTGAGAATGAGAATCTCACTCTTTAGTGGAACTGAACTGAAAGGAGAGAGGAAATGGGTGATTCTCATATTCATAGAATCACATTCCGTTTTTAGCTCATCTAAGTGTGAAAATCAGTATCATGTATTCTTATTTCCTTTACTTTGAGTTGAATATAATGGCCCCATATTTCGAATTTTATACAGGTATTCAGTGTCAATAGTTTTAAGCATAGTTTTCATATCCGATTCGAACTCCTTTGAATGAGTGGGGCCGAGAGATACGTATCTTAATTAGAGTTAAACTGAAAATAATTAAATTAATAATAAATATTTTATATGTTAATGACTATTATTATTATTTTTTATTATTTGTAAATATATAAAATAATACCATTAAAAGTTATTTTGAGATGAATATTTAATTTAAATGGTTAAAAAATAATCTTTCTTCCTTTGAGGTCATGGTTAGAATTTTTTTTTTTTTTTAATTTAAATATAATTATGTTTGAATCATCATATCAAATTAATTTTTGATCGAATTTTTAATTAACTCATTTAATCAATAAGGTCGATCCGAATTATGAAATACATCAATCAAAATTAATGTTTACTTTTTTTCTTTTAATAATATCAAAATTCATGTTTTCAAATATTAATTATTTAGTCACTTTATTATTCAACCATTCAATAATTTGATCCTTTTGTTTATAATTGATAACCGTTCAATAGTTTGATACTTTTGTTTATAATTGATCACTTTATCATTAGTTAAAAGAATTTTTTAACATAAAAAAAAAAAAATGCAAGAAAGTCCACAAAATTAAAAATACATTAGCAAAATATCTTTCCTCTTAAGAAAATAATTCATGCATTATTATATGTATTTCTTAGAAAATAAGTTAATTACAAACTGATTTTTTTTTTCTTATAAAGCACAAATGGGTTTTATTTGATGCACTTAAAATTAAAAACTCAATTTATGTTTTTGATTTTGTTGAACTTTTCTAAGTAACTTTTGGTTAAAATGTCTAACACTTCACCAAAATATGCTTCAATGCATATTTTTTTTTTCTCTTTCTATAAATTTATCATTTCTTTTTTCTCTTTCTTGCCTTTGGTTTTTCTTTTTTCTTTCTAAAATTCCACATTTTTCTCTCTCTCTACTCTTGCAAGTTTGCAACTATTGCAGCCGCTGTAGGCCCAATAATCATTATCAACAACCTTAAAATTCAATTTACCAAAAAAAAAAACATTAAAATCAAATGTTTCTTTTTAAATATTTTTTTAGTCCAGAAAAAAAAAAAGTATTATTTTTCTTTTTATAATATTAATTTAATAAATAAATATTAAATATATTATATCAATATTATTACACATATTAATTATATTTTTATATTAAAATTATAAATTTAATTGAAAATAGAAGTATTTTAATTATTATAAATATTAAAAAATAAAAAAATATAAAAAATATATAATATAAATATTTTAAAAAAAATAATAAAATTAACGTGATAAATTAAAAATTATTAAATTTTTTAATTTATGTTAAAATGAAATAATTTTTTTTTTAACGAATCAGATAATAACTAATTATTTAAAGATTATTGTTAATTATTATTAAAATTATTATTAGTTGTATGCTTAGCAGATGTTTTACTATCAATAGGCAGTAGCTGTATGTAAATATTCAGCGACAGTAAATGGATCGGAAGCGAGACAAACAGACATGAAGCCAAGAGCTTCCAGGTTTCCACATTTTAGAAAAACACCAAATATCTCCAAAAATCAAAAACAAAAATCGAAAAAAAAAAGAAACAAATAAAGATTTGCTTTCACCGTCAAATTCCAAAGCCTTTCCATTCGATTCCATACATATCCATCTCTCCTTTTCTCTCTCAAATTTCGTTGTCATAGAGAGAGCTCCCTTCAGTCTCATACACTGCTTGTCTATATCGATGTATATATTTATGTAAAAAATAAAAAATCCAATTAATCTTTTTGATACCCATCAAAATCCATCTGCTCAATCTTTGTTTTTTGCATTTCATGGCGGGAATTCTGATACTGGCGGAATCGCTGTTAATCTTTTGAGATTGTTTGATTCTGTGCATTTGGGTTTTGTAATCTGTAAATATATTAGTATACTTTAATTGTTTTTTTTTTTTCCATGGCTAACCCTTCTGGTACCCACCATCAAGATGCCAATCATGCTTCCTCTTCTTTTAATGGATCAAATCCCACAAACGGGCATGGGAATTCGGGTCAGGAAAGTTCTGGTACAGCGTTGAAACATAACCCAGGTATTTCCACAGATTGGAGCCTGGAAGAGCAAGCGATACTTGAAGATGGTTTAGCTAAGTAAGTTCCTTTTTCATCTTTTTATTTTTTTTTCAATTTCTTTGAGCTTATTGTTGCTTTTCTTGATTTGGGTCCTTCCAATTTTGTTGATTTTTTATTGGGCTTTTCTTTTGGATTATTTGACGTTTTTGTTGCATCAGTTCGATTGCGTTCTTTGACTCTTGGCTGAATTTTGGAGTTCTGCATTACTTTTGGTATTTTTTAAGCATGAGTATAAAATTTCGTTCTTGATAATTTAGCTGAAGTGTTTGGGGGACCTGGATTCTATTTTTGTTGGGATGTTGAGGTTAAGAACCGTACCACCGTGGTTCTAAGTTGCAGAGCTGAATTAGAGCCTAAATTTGCTAGTCTAGACCTGGATATCTGCTGGAGGGTTTGTACAAACTGTCACTTTTCTTAATATTGTTGCAACAAATGAAAATGTCCAAGTCCAGTTTTATGAAAAAGGCTGCATAAATATATAAATGTACTTATATACTCCTTCATCATTACATGAATAGGCTCAGATGCTTTTAATATTTTTTTCTTTTTTATTTCAAATTATTGAAATTTAGATTTTAGGTATATAAAAAAATCAAATATAATAATTGAAGTAATTAATTTATCATTATATATCAATAAATATATAAATGTAACCCTTTACCTCATCATATATTTCATTTTATGTAATAAAAAATTTAATTCTAAGTTAAAGCTATCAATTGATTTTCTCAACATATTCTTCATTTAAAATTCAAGAAATAATAATTATAGGTATAAAGATAATATTTAATTATTATTTAATTAGAATGCAACTTAAATTGTTAAGAATTTTCCGTGTCATGAGTATGATTGTCTTGAATGTGACCTTCAAGCACTTCCTATATAGATCCTTCAAACTCTATACATTCCACATCTTTTTCTTTTCATTCATTGGATATTTGAATGTCTTAAATTTTTAAACTTCTCATCTTAATTGTTCACTTAGCATCTAGTATGAATCCATGGCCAAAACATAACTTTTTGATTCATGTTCAAACTTTCAAACTCAGCTAAAGTTAGGTAATGAATAATCAAGGTGGAGCCATTAGTAATTCTTTGATCTAAGTTTATGTATGAATTATTTTAATTAATGATTCTCTTCCTTAATAGTGAAATTTATGTAGGTTGTGACTATCATCACTACCTTTATTTAACAATCTTAGTAAATTAAGATTAGTGTGTTAAGGTTCATCATTATTGCAATAAAATAAATACCGCACAAAGCTAGGGGTTACACATTAGTGACTTATTACTTGAAGCACATATTTGTCAGCAAGCTCACTGTATTTTTCTTCAACGAAATTTTATTGCAAGAAACTTGTGTGTCTCCCTACATCTATCATGAGTCTGTTTGGCATTACTTTTCGAGGAATGTACCATTTTAGAGCCTGTTGGAAACAGCAGTTTTTGGGTGCTATTTAGTTATTTTGGAACTTTTATGACTAGAACATGTGAAATTCATCTTAAAAATAAATTTTAATAACTTTTAACCAATATTTTCAGTTTATATTTTTCTTGATAGTAGCTCAAACAACATTGCCAAATGGACTCTGTAGCTATGTAATAAATAGCCCTCTTAAAATTGACTTGATAATAATAATAATAATAATAATAATAATAATCAACTTTCCCTTATTATATAGGCTATTACCAACAAGTTCCTAAATTTTTTCTCATACCAGTCTTTTTTTTTTCTTTTTCTTTTTTGCCTCTTGGAATCTCAATTATCAGATTTTAGTATATGTTTTCTTTGTGTTTCAATATGATGGTGTAGAGGATTATATAAAATTAAATAGTAAAGCTAAAAGGATATTGTCTTTCCTAACATTTAATACCTTTAAAACTATGAACCCTTGCCAAGAGTACTTGTTGGTTGGTTATTTTGACACATTAAAAGTAGTTTTTACTCCTTTTTGTGGTTTCCCTAGTCAAGTACAGTAGGGGTTTACAATACTTGGTTTTCATTATGCTAAGATCTTTGTATTTCAAACTTTCCTATTTTCAGCGTTTTGCTTATTCATATAACTATGATAAAATTATGTGTCGAATCCCTAGGGGGAAACATGTCGGCTGTTTGTTGACCATTCTAATTAGTTACATTATTCTGTAATGGTGGTTGGTGTAAAATTTCATGTGTGTCAAACCAGTAAGCATGTTATTAATCATCTAAATGATGTATTTTTCTATTTCCCTGCAGATATACAGCAGAAACAAACATAATACGTTATGCCAAAATAGCATTGCAGCTACAAAATAAGACAGTCCGGGATGTTGCGTTGCGCTGCAGATGGATGACTGTAAGTTTTAGTATTCCTATTTATTGCTTTTGAAGCCTGTAAATCCTGTTTGAAATGATTATTATCAGGATTTAGTTTCTTATATCCCTGTCACATCCTGATTCAGTAGTTAATTACCAATCAACTTTTCAGAAGGTGTTTATATTTTGATCTGTTTAAGCTAATATGATGGCTCAAAAATTGCTGATTAATTTCCATCATTCAATTATTCTCCTTGTTAAGTATTACTTATGAAGATAATGCTGTTTACTGAATATTGCTGTATGCTTTATCTGATATTGCATTTTTAAAATACTAACTGGTTCATTTCTTTGTTCAGAAAAAGGAAAATAGCAAGAGAAGGAAGGAAGAGAATTTAGCAAGAAAAAGCAAGGAAAAAAAGGTGCAATTTGTAGTTATTTTCTACTATTTCATGTTCGGATTTTGTGTATATGCGGATATGGTTTTCAAGTTGTGTTAAATTTAATTTACTATGTGCCAATATCATTTGAAGACCAGGAAACTCCCACTTTAATACACTTTATACGTTTACAATAAAGCAGGGAGTCATATGCCATTAAGTGGTTGATAAAAGGCAGGAATTCTGTATCTACCAATATTCATGAATACTTATATACTATTCATCATTGTAAGGATGTCATAAGAGGAGGGGAATGCACATGAGAGTAGCATTTCATAATAATACATAGTCTTATGGTATTAGAAATCACTTCATGATGTCTTCTTCAATTGGATTTGATGACTGGATGGTCCTGCATCATGAGCTGGAACCTAAATTTACTGCTAAGGCCAAGGTGTTGAGGCATGTAGTCTCTTAAATTCAGCATTGTACCTTAGCTTGTGAACCATAATAGTGGATAATTTCAAACTTCATGCAGATTTGTTCCATAGGCAAGATACAATTTTGTTGGACAAATTAGGAAGTATACACAATTCAAACACGATAATTTAATAAGGGTAGAGATAAGAACAGGTCAAATGTAAATTATGTGTGCTTTGTATTTATCCTGGCTTATGTGCTGGGGAGTGCAAAGTGCCTACATTTCATTTAATATTGGCATTTCCCCTATCGTGGGGCTTGTTTTAGTAGCTATTAAATGTTAAAACACACAGTAAACAGAGACTCCCACTTGGAAAGCAATGACAGTTTCTGTGGGGAGCCTTGTGATTGCCAAACAATTAGCAATCAATGGTTTCACATTGATTTGTGGTTTCATAGGTACAGGATGGATACAATGTGTAGAAAGAATTATAATGTGATTGCAGTTCCTTGGGTTGATAATATGATTAGTGAATATCTTCTGCTTTTGTTTCTCAGGAAAGAGTTATCGATCCTTCAGTGAAGGCATCTCACTTCATGGCCAGGACTAATGTTCCTCCATATGGGACTCCAATGATTCCCATGAATTATGATGATGGCATTTCGTACACAGGTGAGGTCTATGCTTCTGCACAAAACCTTTGTGTTATCCTCAATAGTTTTGGCAGGAAACAATTTTCTTAATTTTCCTATATAAATGTTTTTATCTATATGGTGTTTGATAATATTTTTAATGCTAGATAAAGAACTCAGTACTCAGACACCACCAAAGTCATATTGTTTTCAATATTTTTCTAATTTATTATCATATGATTTTGGTTATTGAATCTGCTTTTGATTTTTTACCAGACGTGCAAACTAATATTTCAGCATTGTGATTGTCATAATAATTGGTTAAATTGAAAACATTGGAAACATGATTATGATATATATTCATGTTACGTGTTGGTGATCTAGATTATGCTTACCTTTACCGTTGATTTCTAGGTATGCACTTATGCGGATTCACTTGTATTGCTACAATTAAATACATGTAATTTTCATTTTGCAAATGTTATCATGCTAGTCTACCATGCCATTCATTTGTAACTGATGCTGAATTATAATTTTTGCTTCATTAGCCAAGATGTGAAATTTTGATTTTAGAGATTTTTATTCCTCTCTTATGAATGAAGCCATACCATAAGTTAGGTGGTGTTTAATAAAACTGAATACGCTGAAAATGTAAGAGCTGAATTTTAAGTGTTCAACAATATAAATGTTGAATTTTCTAAATTGCAAAGTTATTTAAAAGTCCGGTAACTAAGTGTAATTGGTGTAAATTTTATACTAAAATTTTTGACTTATTTTAATTTAATTGAAAGTGTAAGTGCTATGTAAACAAGTTCTGTCAAACATTTTAAAATTAAAAAGCTGCTGAAATTTTTAATTTTAAGTGCTGAATTATGTTATAAAAAACCACCATAAATTCAACTATACCTCAATTCAAAACTAGTCATGGTTGGCTTTGTAGACCATTATACTTTATGAGCTGCTTATAATTGAATTCTCGTGCTTCTAAATTTTTAAAAGTTCAGGTTTTGTTTTCTCAAGTTTTTAAGGATTACTCTTTAGGCTCCCTATTTTAGCAATTTTCTGATACCTTATAAATAGGGCATCTTATGTACTTGTTGAGGATTATAGCTAATCAATGAAATTTTTCTATGTCGGGGCTCCAAGATTGTTTTCCTTATGAATTTAAGGATGTTTGATGTAGGCATGACAACTGTTTTGAAACCACCGGTGCTAGTTCCAAAATATGTGAACGTTAACCGAAATCTTAAGAGGTGATTCCGTACCTGTTTCGATTTCAATTCCGGTTTGGGTTTCAATTTCGGTTTCGATACTGTTCCAATATGGTTCTGAATCTAATTTAACAAAAATTAATGTATAAATTAAAATTCTGTAGAAAAATGACTATAAAATTATTGAACCGAACCTAATGGGCATCTAGTTTAACCCACATTTTGAATAAGTCTACATTTTGGTAAAAATAAAAATAAGTAAATAAAAGTGGATGATGTAATGCATTTAAATGTTTAATTTTCAATGTGTGGACTTGTTTAGAAGAAAATCAACATGGAAGTTATTTATAAATTAATTTTATTAATAAATATGATAGTTATATATTAAGTTTATGATATATTTAAAATGTTAATTAATTTTAGTTAAATTTAAATTAAATTAATTTTGTAGCACTATTTCTAATTTCTCAAAAAGAAAAGTATATAAAAAATTATTTAAAAATTTTAATTTTTCCGGTTTGAACCGAGCCGGAACCTCTGGTTTAAGTTCAGTTCAAAAATTATTGGAACCAGAATTGAACTTTATAGTCATGATTCGGTTTCGATTTAACATAGATTTTGATTTTGACTGATTCAATTTTGATTTTATTTGGTTCGATTTCAATCAAGTTCCGATTCTAAACTGGATTGTGGTCATGCCTAGTTTGATGCTTAGACGTGGTCTAGTCTTACTATCGCAATTCCATGTTCTGACAAAAACATGTTGCCAATCATTTATTGTTGGACACTATTTGTCTAGTTGGTATCAATGATGCACCTTTTTTTATTTTGAGCATGACAAAAGTTTGATTAGTATTTTTTAAGTAGGAAGATTTTATCAAGGAATTGTTTTGGATTTCTGAGGACATTCTAGAAATTTCCAAATTGAGTGTCTCAAGTTAAAAGAATTCTGTGGAGTTATGTAAGAGGTTCTACACCACTGTTAGTATAGTACTTCAAGTGATCTTGGTCCTTAAAACCTCAAGGTATGACTGTGTTGAATGAAAATATTGTTTGATTGGTTAGTGATAGGAATTTGGAAAGGCCTAAAATGACCAAAAAACCCCAAACCTTTTTGGAAAATTGCAACTATAACCAAACATTCTAAAATAGACTATTCTACCCTAGTTTAGTAGTTTCAAAGACTAATTGCAATTGTGCCCATTTGGTCAAAATTGAAAAGAAAAAAATAGGTTATTATACTTGCATTTTTTTTTTCACTCGTCATTAATGCATTTTTTTTTCACTCGTCACTAAACTGAATTCTACCTCCTTTTCAATTTCAAAAAATGATGGGTGTAGTTTTGGCCAAATGGGTAAAATTGCAATTAATTTTCAAAATCAGGGAAAAAAAGTCTATTTTGTGAGGTTTGAATAAAATTACATTTTTCCAAAATGCTTTTGATAGTTTTTTTGTGATTAGGTTATTTGGAATTAAATCATCTTAAATGCTTAGATCCTTATTAGTCATTTGTTAAATGGTATATGACACCATAGATGTATTCAGATCAAATAATCCAATAATGTTGATCACTTTATCTGTTAAAACTTATTATTTGCGCTTGCGTGTGAGTGCTTGTTTTGGGAAAACACTAATCATGTTACTGCTTTTGGTTCCTAAAACACATCATGTACATGTATCCATTTTGTTAATTTAAATGAGTTGATGAAGGGAGCAGTGTAGTCAAAGGCGCAAAAGTTGCACGCCTAGGCACTAAGGCGAGGTGAGGATTAAGGTTTGCGCTTCTAGAACATCCAAGCGAGGCTCGTTTAACTATGTGCGCGCCTTTTGCGCTTAGGCCAGGATTTTGGAGTAATCAAGAGGCACGCGCATGTAAATTTTAGGATTCTAATTTTTTTTTTTACCTTAAATGTTCATTTCTTTTCTTTTATTTTTACTTAGTAAATAAGGATAGTTTATTACTTTTTAGTTATTTTGTCATACAGGAAGTCTAAAAGACGTTTTAGTATTTATTTTAGAGTTTTATTAGTGCATATCTTTTAGAATTTTTATCTCTTAGTAAAAAAAGTTACAAAGAAGTCTAATCAAATACTAATTCTTTTGCTGCATCCCTCTCTTCTCCGTTTCTTCTACTGCATTTTCTGCCTTTTTTTTTTTGTATTTCTTTTTCCTAATTTTCTTTACTGTTAATGATTTTTCTTTTTTTAATCTCTCCATCTCTTCTTTCTCTATCTTCGTTTTTTTTATTATTTCTTTTTTCCTAATTTTATAGTACATAATAATTTGAATGAAGATTCTAGTGATGGATTTTAGGGATATTTTTTGCTGAGTTCTAGAGCTGTTTTTTACTAAGTTTAGAGGTTGTTTTCTGCCAATTATATTGAGTTTAGGATATACAGTGTTTGAGGACTATTTTATACTAAGTTTTAAGACTATTTTGTGGCTAATATTTATGATTATTTTATGATAAGTTAATGCCTTTTTTTTGTTCAAACTTGTCAATTGTTTGCTTTATATTTTTTTTTGTTTTGGACTTGGACTTGTTAAAAATCTCTTCATTGTCCTAAAGATAGGTGTTATGTTACTGTTTTTAACAATCTATTAGGTATTATTAGATTTTTTTAGAAACCAGTGCCTTGCTTCGCTCGGGCGAGTGCTTTTGTTGCACCTTGCGCCTCATATGGTAAGAGGACCTACCGCCTTGAGTGCGCCTTACGCTTTTGACTACCTTGGAAGGGAGATAATTGAGCCTCAAGTATTTGAATCATTTTTAGCAACTTACAATGAGTATGTTCATTAGGAGGTAACAAATGAATGCCATGTCACTTATGGGGTATATGATGATCATGAGGGATTTTGTGTGGAAGTTCTGAATATTGAGAACCTCTTTTTGGCTGGGCTTAGTGTAAATATGTGATACTTAAATGTTTTGGATATTTGTCAGTATATGCAAGATTATGTCTGACCAGATACCCAAAGTAGAATACATAAAACGTTATGGAGAATATGTTGCCTATGTACTTTCACATGGGAGGTTATTTCATTTGCAGGAGTTTTAGGTTTTGGGACCTTATCTATTCCTCTAGTTACATAAATTTCATAACAACTTCTATGATATTGTTAATTTATTGGTATTGATAAGTAGCAGTGTGCTGCTTGCAGCCATTGGTGGAGTTACAGGGGAGCTTCTCGAGCAAAATGCAAAGGCCTTCAATCAAATATCTGCTAATCTTTCTACTATGCAGGTTACTACTTGTGCCGTCATCTCATTATTTGACATGATTCTTTATTTGAATTTAGTTTGGGAAACATCTTTGCACTAAAATACAAAATATCTGGCCCACCATATTATTTGTGCATTGGTGATCAATATCTGGCTTCCTTTTGGAAGATTGCGATGCATCTTTTGTGTATGCCACATGGTGGATGAAACATATGTTTTCCTTGGGTTGGTTACATTCAAAAGATCTGTGAGTACTATTGGTTCTCTCTCTCTCTCCCCATTTGCTTCTGTTTGTGTCCTAACATCATTTTTAGAAGAGAATCAAGAACCACATTGGTTAGATGTGTAAAAATAACTATCTTACCAGGCTAATAAATCATTGATGTAGCCTGCCTTTCTGTACTAGATATCTGCATAGGTTCTCTACTCATGTATGTTTCCTTTTTTCCCTTTAATGAATGTTGTTTTGCTTTCTCACATTTTAATTTCCATTATATAACTGAGTTATTTATTTTCCTTTCAATGCTGCATTTTCCCAATATTGTGATATCAAAAAAGCTCATGAAACAGTGTACAAGTGCAATAAGAAACATTTATAATGTAGTCTTTACTGCAGTAATAACTTCTCCAGCAATTTGAGCTAATAGTCTGAAAGAGTATTCTTGTTTTAATCCTGCTTCATGCAATCCTGGGTGCTGCCAAACTGAAAGCCTTTTTCTTATATTTTTCTTGTCAGCTACAGGAGAATATCACTCTACTTTGTAAAACTCGTGACAACATTCTCAAGATTATGAATGAGTATGTTGCAACTTGTGCTTTTAATTTCTTATAATGTCATTTTATGATTGCTTAGTGCATTTTATTTCTTCACTATATATTTTTTTCTCTGCCTCTGTGTGTGTGTGTGTGTGTGTGTGTCTGTATGTGTACATTTGATAGTTTCCGCTGTATCTGTGTGTGTGTGTTTTTGTCTGCTTGCTCGTGTGTGATCAGTTACTTTCTATGGTACATTTGTTAAGACTTCTACACAATTCACATATTGAATGTAACTTCATTTATGCAGAACACACCCAGCTGCTATTTTTCAAGTTCACAAGCCAAAGTTTATTGAATATGTGCAATTTAAATTGTTAAGAACACGTGTATGCTAATAATAGTTCACATATTGCATGCTTTAGTAAAGGAGCTTCTACTCAATAGGAGACCTGCATGACTTCACATATTCCCACATTAACACAAGTAGTCTATGGTATATCTATTTGAGCTTTCAAGAACAAGTTATCTTGTGGTTCCTACAGGCTGTAGACGATGGGATCAGTTCATGGATTTTCCTTCCTTTTGCCCCCTTCGCTAAAGGGTTGAGGACCTGCATGACTTCCCACTTTCATATTGACACCAATGAGTTTTGGCCATATTATTTGGACATTTGAAAAACTTCTGTAAATTTTATTGTGTCAGAAGGTCTGAATTCCTTAACTAAACTGAATAAATTATAAAATGGTAGAGAAAACAATGCCTGTGTGCTGATTAAGTTAATGCTGACTGAACTGATCCATTTTGTTGGGCTCAAGTCAAGCTTGAGCCTTTAACATTGTCACCTTTTATATCCTAGCTGAGACTTAAGGGCCACATACTAATCTTGAGTTCATCACAGAACTGACATGGTGGTGGTGGAGCAAAAAAAAAAAAGAGAAAAAAAAAAACACATTTTGTGAGAAACTGCTCCATTCAGCAATTATTAGACTCTGTTTTTCTGCTTGTGATTTTCTGGGTATCTTTAAAGCAAATTTGAATTAGTCTTCGGCATTTAGTTTTTCTAGGTGCATTCAAAGCAAATTAGAATTAGGATGAACGATCTTGACTTGAGAGTTGAAACTTGGCTTTCTTTCTTTCAGATAGAAAGAATCATCTGTTCCATTTTGCATTTGCAGGTTGAATGACATGCCAGACATAATGAAGCAGATGCCACCGCTTCCAGTCAAGTTAAATGAAGAGCTGGCTAATACCATCCTTCCCCGTCCAAATCTTCCCATGAAATGATAACATCCCAGGGCATAATCCAACTTTCAGTGGAACATCAACCTAGGTCTTGACGAGGAAATAAGCACCGCCCAGTTGACCCGTCATTTTGCATTGAAAATGGCCTGTAGTTCATCATGCTGTAAATTGTAGTGATTTTTGTTTTATTTTTTGGCTTCTCATTATAGTTTACTGTGAAGAAATATTGGATTGGCTTTTGTGTAGAAATTAGGGATGAGTATTGGGTAATAAATGGTTCTTATCTACTCTCTTGTCTTTGTTGAAATTAATTTATGCTTTTTATTCACTAATTTTTTCTTGCCAAGTTATATTTTCTCAGGATACAAACTCATAACACGATAACACTATAGAATCTGGCAAGGATTTTGGTTTGCATGTAGCAGAAGTCTGCATCATGAAGTTTTCATGAGGATAAAGGTTCCCATCCTGCTTGATGTTGATGGGAGTATTCTCCTTTCTTGACAGAATCTTCTGTTGCAGTGCTATTCCGAGTGATAAAAAAGTTAACTGAAGGCAGATGATCATATTTGAGGTTTTGCTGGGATTTTTTTTTTTTTGGAGGGGAGAATAAGGTTTAATCAGGTTAGTAGTAGGAGGTATAATTAAGCTGAGTCGAGTGAATATAATATTGAGTTCAAGATCAATTCTATCAGAAAGCTTAAGGTTTGAAATTTAACTCTAGCTTGATTTTAGGTTAACAGATATTTAAAATGGTCGAGCTCAACTCAATTCCACTTGATTTAATTAACTTTTGTTTTAGAATATTTTAAAATTATTTTATAATATAAAAAGTTATGTTTGTGTTTTGAATATTGAGATAGAGAATTGAATTTTAATTTATTATCAAGTCATATATATATATTTGTAATTAAGTTTTAAGACGTTAAAAAATTACAATTTAAAGTAATTTATTAAAATAAATTGTTATATAATTTTTATAGTGAAATTTTTTTTGGATCAATTACAAAAAATAAAAAATAAAAATAAAAAAATATAATTTTTGCATGAATTTTTAATTTTGGCAAATTGAATTATAAATTTTAAAGTTTTTATAAAATTTGCATCTATATTGATTTCAGCTTAGGCTTCGATTGTTGGAGCTTACATGACATTTTTATTAATAATTTTTTCACATCAATGCCTATCTAAAAAGTTAAAAATAAATAAATAAATATTTCAGCTTAAACTAAACGATATAGAAAACATAAATCTAAAAATAAAAATCTCCAAATCTTCAAAATGAATAAGAGTCTTAATTATCTCTTACTCTAAACTCATTCACATTCTTTGAATCTTCTCCAACGAGTCAAATTTAGGAGATTGAAGCTTGTTATTCTTCTTATCATGGGTCTCGACATTGCATCGGTGTTAATATGGAAGCACCATCGAATTTGGGATGTTAAATATGCAAAAGCTTAAATTATCAAGTGTCATTTAATGCGATCACAGGTTACCTGCGAATTTTTACACCTTTTGGACTTGGCTTAACCTTGGAAGGAGATTCTTTCATTGTCCAATTTGGTAGGTAAAGGTGTTTGTAATGTTAGGAATTTTTTTTTTAAAATTTCGGGTTAACTCAGGAACATAATTGATGTTTTTGTGCTTTTTGGACTGTAGCATGATGATTGTGATTTTTTAAGTGGTAATGATCCTTGGATCAATTGTTATTATAAGGAGCTGATGTTTACCTCAATTCAAGAGAATAAAAACCTAAAGGAACAAGTTCAACTGCTAAGAGAGAACGAGAAGATACTGAGTTTCAAACTCAAATTTGTTGAAGATGATGTTTATAAACATAAGGCAAATAAAGTGAAATTGGCTAGGAAGATAGAAAGATTGATTGTGAGTAGGGTTGAATTGGTACATCAGAAGAAGAAATAGAGGTCTGAGCAAAAAAGATTAAAGTTTGTTAATTTGATGTTAGCATTTGCTTAGGTAGTTATTGCTATTGGATTTTATTAGTATTGAAATAGTAGGAATAATGGAATGACTTCCAGGATGAAGATGCTACCATGATGATGCAAAATTTATCAAATTTTTGTTTAAGAACTTAATTGAGATTTAATGTTCCACTTTTAATAATGTTAATTAAGTTTAGGGTTTATAACACTTAGTAGAGAGTTTTGTTCTTTGATATAGGTTTCAATATACTATTTTAAATTTAAGAAGGTATGCAAATGGTTAAATGCATACTTTATGATGAACTATTTGTCTTTTTTGTAACTAAAACCTCTACGTTGATGTTTAAATGAAATGAAATGAAATTATACTATACTATAGCTAGTTTATAACCTTGTGTTTTATTTGTTTTTAATAACTCAAATTATGATCAGTTTGATTTAGGATATGTTTTTTACTGCTTTATTACAGTTGTTTATTGAATAAGTGAAAGTTAATTAGTAGCAGCAATATAAACTATTATGATGTTGATTGCATAGATGTCTACCTAAATAACTAACTTGTGCTAGTAATAGGTCACAACATGCTCTCTGTGTTGGAAGTCCCAAATTAATTCTTGAAGGATAATGTTTGTTACATATTGGTAACGAGCGT
Source organism: Aleurites moluccanus (assembly GCA_948193065.1). Taxonomy (NCBI): domain Eukaryota; kingdom Viridiplantae; phylum Streptophyta; class Magnoliopsida; order Malpighiales; family Euphorbiaceae; genus Aleurites; species Aleurites moluccanus. Next base: position 22,080 of record CANXYC010744406.1, read on the forward strand.
TTCCTCTACTTGATTGCCTTAGTGAGCAATGTTGGTGAATTACTTGAATTATTGGTGAAATGCAATAGTAACGAGCATGAATGTTCAGTAATGAATCTGAATTTTCTCTCTGTCCCAAATTCTTGAAGTTTAATTTTCCTGTTGATAGTAAAAGTTCTATAATTCTTTGGCTGAAGCTTACTATCAAACCCACTGGAAATCTTTCTAGCTTGAGGAACACCATTACTGGATCTCCCACAGTAAAGGTTTGCTTCCTTCTATGTTTTCTAGTAGCTTGCTTGTACTTCTAGTTGGTCTCTTGTAGCTTTTGTTTGATTTCCTTGTGCACATCCATAGCCTGCTTGGCCATATGGGTTGCTACAACATTCTTCTTTGCATCAGTTGGTAGTAACCAAGTCTAAGGTATGTCGTGGCAACTTTGAATAAATAAAAAAGAAATGGGACATGCCAGTAGCACTATAGATAATATTGTTATTGTCAAACTAGGCTTAGATAAGGCTAGATCCCACTGTTTTTGTTTATCTCCACAAATATTGTGAATGAGATTACCCAAGGTGTAATTCATTACTTTAATATGATCATCAGTTTGAGGGTGAGCTGTGATACTAAAATTCAAAGCTGAGTTAAATAGCTTCCACAAGGTTCTCCAAAAGTGCCTAAGAAATTGTTGTCTCTATTGGATGGGATAGTCTTGGATACCTATGCAAGCGAACTACCTCTTTAAAGAATAATCTTGCTACACTTATTGCATTAGAGTTCTTTTTGCAGGGAATGAAATGCGTCATCTTGGAAAACCTGCAACAATATAAATAAAATATGCTCCCCTTTGTGTTCGAGATAAGCCTAACACAAAATCTGTAGATAGGTCCTCCCAAATATTATTAGATACATACAAAGACATATAAAGTCCGGTGTTTTTAGATTGTCCCTTAACAGTATGATACATATAACATTTTTGAACATACATGGTAATTTCCCTAAGCAGTTGAGGCCAATAAAATTTCTATTAGACTACAAGAATAACTGTCTTTCCTCAAATGTGCAGCTAACCGTCCCCCATGCAAATCTTAAATTATCTTATTAGCAATGAAGTTTGAGGAAGGCAAAATTGATTACCTCACATTTAAATACCCCTCATGGACATGGAATTACTACACAAGTTGTCCATTAGAACAACTTACTCAAACTTGCCCAAAATATACGTCATCCATATAATATCTTTCAACCTCTCAAACCTAATTATTTCTTGGCTCAAGGTGACTAACAAGCCCACTCTTTTACTTAATTCATCAGTTACTACATTCTACACCCTTGACTTATGATATAGTTTGAAGGAAATTTTTTGTAAAAACTAACACCACCTTGCATGCATGTCTTTATTGGCCCATTTCTATCTATTCAAATTTTTAAAGCTTCACTGTCATAATAAAGCACAAATTGCTTACATATTAGGAATTATTCCTATATCTTCAAAGCCCGCACAAGCAATGAAAATTCATTGTCATAAGTACTCCATTTTTGCCTCATATCACTGAGCTTTTTTACTAAAGTAGCATTCTAGTTTGTACTCTTGAGATATAATTGCTCTGATACCCACTTCACCTACGTCACAATCAACTTGAAAAAGCTTGTCAAAGTTGGGTAATGCTAAGACTAGAGCAGTACTCAAATTTTCTTTTAAATGACAAACTTGTTGTGTACCTCTTCATCCCATTGAAATTTTTCCTTCTTTATGCATTTAGTAATTGGAGCTACAATAGTGCTAAAATTCTTGATGAAATGCCTATAGAAAGTAGCCAGCCCATGAAAACTTTAAACCTCTGAGACTATTTTAGGAGTAGATCACTCTCTAATTGCCTTAACTTTATTGGGATTTAGGCAGTTAGGCGCAACGAAAAACAAAAAAAATCTCAAATCAAGAAGGCTATATAGATCAAAATTGAAGATTCATTAAAGAAAATCAAGATATTTATCTTTGATTTGAGAAACTCTTTCTCCTTTGATCACCAAGAAAGGGCTGCAGCAAAGCACTATCTTTCCTACAAGAGTAAGAAAGCACCACTAGTAATCCATGTGAAGATCAAACGATAAGTTTTTTAGAAATAGGAGCCAAAAACTCTTATGTGCAAGACAAAAGATTTTGGCCGAATGGAGGAGAAGCAAGAGAGAGAGGCCGAATTTTTTTTGTGCAAGAATAGGTTCTGAAATTCGGCCAACCTATTGTGTTTTATTCCTAGGGTTAATGAATTATGATCACATCATATTTCTTTGGCCCTTGGATCAATTAGGTTTTAATCTAACGACTTATATTAAAATATTAAACCTAATGATAATAATGCCATTAATGAAAGGTCAAAAACATCATTTGACCTTAGACTTATTGATCCTATTATTAACACAATCCAATGATTTTAATTTAATTAAATACATCACATGTAAATAATTAAATTAAATAATTAATTTAATCATATTAAATTATTGCAAAAACTCCATAATTAAATATATGAATTAAATATCATTTAATCATAATTTAATTAACTCTTTTACTTATTGTTTGAATCACTTCTATGCGTGTGACCTAATAGATTTCCCAATTAAATTGTAACTTAAGTCCTTAATAATTTTCTTAAATTAATTTAGGAAATTCTTAAGTGAAATTTCTATTTCCAAAATAGGAAATTTCCATAAAAGGTAATCCTTATCCAACAAGGACTATATGAATTAAACTCCTTTAATTCATAATCAATTCTCTAATTGAACCTTTCTAACTCAAGTAAATCATGAGCGGTATCTTGCCACACATCATGACCTCCAAATAATCAAAAATTGCTAATAGTAAGCAAAAACCCTTACACATGGACAATATTGTACTACTAGTCCCTTCAAACCCTTTTACCAAGTTTGATTTAATGTATGGATATTATGTTAACTCCACTAAGCTAGCTACACCACACTTAGCCCGAATAGTAGTTCCTTGTAATCGGAGCATCATTACTAAAATGATTTCCTTATAAACTATCTCTAAGTAATATCCACTTTGGCCAAAGATTTTCAGTAATGATCTCATATAAGAGGCCTTAGGTAAAACCCTCATTCTAACAGGAGTTATGATATCCTTTGTTGACTACTTAAATATCTACGAGTGCCTCAAACTGTACCTAATGTCCACTCTATAAGCAGACCCATTGAGAGAGCAAGATATGGAATCAAAGTATAGCATCTTCACTCTAGATCACTTTTAAGCATCTCAAGTCTAAGGACATTTGCACATTTCCATGCAGAGATATGTCATTAACATTTTTTAGATTTTCATATGACTATCTCCTGCGATCACTTCGATGCACTTACTACTCCTAGTAAGCATCTACATGCTATACTTAGACATCTTAATGTCCGCATCTTTATGAGATCAGATGATTTTATCAAATCGAATAGTATACGCATGTGCTAGTCTTTCCGAATCAATAATGTCCAATCTCATTGATTCTATGACTAGAAAAATTTAGGCTAAAATATAATTATACATGATAAGCATCTCACTATCATGATTATATCATGAATGCCTTCATGCTATGTTTATACCATGAACTTTATTAAACAGTTATAATATATTATTATAAATAATAATAAATACTGATTAATAAATAATATTTTTTTATTAATATATTTCTAAAAACATCATTATAATGATTGTCTTTAGAACACCTACACTAACAATCTCCCACTTAGTCTAAAGCCAATTACTTTTGTATCTAATACCATAGGCTAGTACATTTCTGTCGTACTTATTTTAGGCTAGAGGCTTTGTAAGCAGATCAATAATATTCTGATCAATGGAGACTCTATCTATGGTTACATCCTGTCTACCAATGGTCTTTCTAATCAAATGGTAACGCCGAATCACGTGTTTGGATCGCTGATGAGACCTTGGTTCCTTTGCTTGTTCAATGGCTCCATTGTTATCACAATACAATATAATTGGATCAATAATGCTAGGAACCACATCAAGTTCTGTGATGAATTTCTTGATCCACACGGCTTCCTTTGCCGCCTCTAATACTGCAATGTATTCAGTTTCAGTAGTAGAATCAGCAGTCGTTTCTTGCTTTGCACTCCTCCAACTTACTGCACCACCATTAAGGATGAAAACAAATCCTGACTGGGATTTACAATTATCCGTATCGGGTTGGAAGCTGGCATCTATATACCCATTTACTCTCAGCTCGCCTTCTCTATAGACCAAGAACACATCTTTAGTTCCTCTCAAGTACTTAAGAATGTTCTTGACTGCCATCCAGTGACCATCACCTGGATTGGACTGATATCTGCTCGAGACACTCAGAGCGTTTGAGACATTAGGCCTAGTACATAACATAACATATATAATAGATCCTATAGTCGAGGCATAAGGTACCTAACTCATCTTCTCTCTTTCCTCTTGTGTCTTTGGACACATTTCCTTAGTGATTGATATGTTGTGGGCCATTGGTATGAAACCCCTTTTGGATGACTTCATGCTAAACCTCTTTAGCACTTTGTCAATGTATATACTCTACTAAACACCTAGCAACCTTTTAGATCTATCTCTATAGATTCTAATTCCCAGAATGTAGGTTGCTTCACCAAGGTCTTTCATGGAGAAGTTCTTTGATAACCAAATTACACCTTGCAAAACTGGAATGTCATTTCCTATTATTAATATGTCATCCACATATAATACTAGGACGACTACTGCACTCCCACTGATCTTTTTGAAGACATGTGGTTCATCCTCATTTTGTGAAAAATCAAAAACTTTGATTATTTCATTAAATCGGATGTTCCAACTCCTAGAAGCTTGCTTTAATCCATAAATGGATCTTTGCAGCTTACAGACCTTACTGTCATCATTAAATATGAAACCTTCATGTTGTGTCATGTACACATCCTCAGTCAGATTTCCATTTAGGAAAGCTGTTTTCACATCCATTTGCCATATCTCATAATCGTAATGAGCTGCAATGGTTAGGAGTATTCTGAAGGATTTAAGCATAGCTACAGGAGAAAAGGTCTCGCCATAGTTAACACCTTGTCTTTGACGATATCCTTTAGCTACTAGCCTAGTTTGGTGGGTAATCACATTACCCTCCATGTCGGCCTTCTTTTTAAAGATCCATTTTCACCTAATGGGTTTTATCCCTTCAGGTGCATCGATCAAAGTCCACACTTTGTTATTGTACATAGATTATATCTCAGATTTCATGGCTTTAAGCCATTTATCTGACTCTGAACTTTTCAGAGCTTCTTCGTAGGTAGAGGGTTCATCATCATTCTCAATTATTAAAACTTCGTTATGTTCGTCTAAGAGATACCCACATCTCTCTGGAACATTACGCATTCTCATCGACATGCGAATAACTTGTGTCTCAAAAGGTATAACTGTTTCTTCATCTGTATGAATAACAGTTTTGGGCTCAATCAGTTGATCTGTATTTTTTTGTGATTCTTGAACTTCTGAAAGTTCAAATCTACTCCCATTATCATCTCTTAGAAGAAATCTCTAACAAGGCAGCTTGCTTAGAAACGAACACTTTCTATTCCGAAGGATGATAGAAATAATATCCAATTGTTTCTTTTGGATATCCCACAAATAAATACTTATCAGATTTAACATCTAGCTTATCTGATAATGTCCGTTTTACATAAGCTGGACAATCCCATACTCTCATGTAAAAGTAAATGGGTTTTCTGTTATGCCATATCTCATAGGGTGTAACATCAATTGATTTAGATGGGACTCTGTTTAGTAGATAAACAACAGTCTCAAGTGCATACCCCCAAAATAATTTTGGGAGATCTACAAAGCTCATCATGAACCTCACCATATCTAATGTAACATCCATCATTTCTCCTAAACATTCTTTGTGTATATTTTGAGTATAAATTTATTTTTTATTGGCTTAATTAATTAATTTTGAAATAAGTATAAATATTTACTTATTAATTACTTATGATAATGATAGAAAATGAATATGGAAATTTTGCGAGAGAAAATGCTAAGTGTTAAAGAATTGAGAATTTGAGTATTCAACGAAATTCTGTGAAAACTGGGTTAAGGGTTTCTAGCCGGCATTGGCGAGCTAGCCTTGCGAAGGAGCAATGCCAAGCTGGCCTTGCGAAGAAGCAATGCCGAGTTGGCCTTGCGGAGAGCAATGCCGAGCTGGCCTTGCGAAGAAGCAATGCCGAGATGGCTTTGCGAAGGAGCAATGCCGAGTTGGCCTTGCGAAGAGGCAATGCCGAGCTGGCATTGCGAAGAGGTCTTGCCGAGCTGGCCTCACGAAGAGGAAATGCGAAGAGGAAAGGCGAAGAAGAAATGCGAAGAGGTAAGTGCGAGACGGCATATGCGAGCCGGCAATGCGAAGAGGCATGTGTGAGCCGGCAATGCGATCTGGTAAAGGCGAGCCGACAATTCGAAGAAGCATTAGCGAGCAGAGATTGACGAGCTGGGTCTGGTGAGCCGGCAATTGGCGAGCTGGACCAGCATAAATTGAATTTTGGAGAGGCGGGACGAATAAGTGCACAGTAACAGGATTTTAACAAATAGGCAGTAGCCTATTTAAGAGAGGCAGTAGCTGATACTTAAAAACATTAAGTCATTTTTCTTTCTTTCTATCATCACCGAATTCGTTCCTTCTTCTTTCAAAACCCGATCACTGTTCAACGTCTTCCTCACCGATTCTCACATTTTCTCCACCGAATTTT
>CANXYC010744420.1:0-38360 GCA_948193065.1 Aleurites moluccanus
TATATATTGGTCGGTTTTATTTATTTGGTTTTCTTTTGAATAAAACCGAACTAAATCAAAAAACCAAAATTTCAAAAAAAATTAATAGAATTAAACTAAAGTTTGAAAAATCAAACGGAACTGACCAATTCAGGTTTTGATTCGTTTCTGTTTAATTGGTTCGATTTTTAATTTCCTAATCTAATGATGACGTGAAAAAAATAATAATAATAAATATTATATCAGTATAACACGTTAAATCCGGTACCATATATATATATATATATATATATATATATATATATATATATATATATATATATATATATTTATTTTGGTTGGTTTAATTTATTCAGTTTCTTTTTGAAGCAAACCAAACTAAATAAAAAGATCAAAATTTTAAAAAAATTAATTGAACAAAACTGAAATTTGAAAAATTAAACCAAACTGATCAATTCATGTTTTGATTCATTTATGTTCGATCGGTTTGATTTTTAATTTTCTAGTCGACGTGAAAAAAATAATAATAAAAAAGTTTACGTCAGTTTGACAAATTAGCTCCAGTACTAGATGTCTGACAGAATAAACGTTTCGTGTTAAATTTATAAAAAATTAAAAATATACGTATCGAATTATCAAAATTTTTAGCTTGTGATAAAATTACAATTTCGTTGATAGTTTGTGTTTTTTTTATAATTAATCATATAATAAATTATAATATTTTATTAAAATATGACTCTAAAAATTATTTTAAATTTAGATAATTATATTTATTTATTTATTTATATATTTCATTCAATTCAGCATATATATTTTTTAATTTATTTAATTTATATTGAATTGGTAACATATTATTTTTCATTTTAATTTAATTTATATTTAATTAATTATATATTTTTTATTTAATTTATATTAAATTGATTAAAAAATTAATAAAATATAATAAATTTTTAATTAATTAAAATATATTTATTAAATTATAAATATTTTATTTAAATTAATATATTATTAATTTATAATTTAATTTTAATTAATACAATTTATGAGTTCTAACTGTATTCATCTAATAAGGTTAATCTGGTTAAACTGGCGCGAGCCCATGCCCGTGAGACCCATACAGAAGAAGAGAGTCTCGTAGGTAACAATGCGTGCGGTCGCACAAAAAGCTGATTACTTGACCTCTCTTCCGTCTTAACCTCTCTTCCTTCCCCTTTTCCTTCACTTCTCGAATCTGATTCTCCCCTTCCTCTCTAACTTCACAATGGCTTTCCTCTTCTCTCTGCCCATTATTTCTTTTCCCTCCATTTTTTATTTGTTTCGCTAATTTTTTGATATTTTTTCGGTCTTCGCATAGAATTCAGCCGTTTCGCTTATTTTTTGTCAGCCGTTCCGATTTTGTTTTTGTTGCTTTATAGTTATCATGTGGTAGAAATCATGATAGTAAAGTCGTTCAAATTCAGAGGATTTGAGGCCAATTAGGGTTCTGTTGGTTTTTGTAAAGCTGATTTTAGAAGATGAAGATGCTTCCATGGGGTGGAATTAGTTGTTGCTTGAGTGCTGCTGCACTTTATTTGCTTGGCAGGAACAGTGGCAGGTATCGCAGCTCTTAGACTGATCTCTATTGTTTATAGTTACAGATGCGTTTTGTTATTTTGTTACTTATTGTTATTTGATTTCTTATGGTGTAGGGATGCAGAGGTTCTTAAGTCGGTAACAAGAGTTGATCAGCTGAAGGAATTAGGTATGCCAAGATACATCTTTTGAAGACTCCAGTGGATGTAGTGTTTCCTTTTGAGTTTTATTGATAACGTATTTAAGCCTCAGAGCTTTGAGGTTAAATTAATGCCTTATAATTTGGAGATGTAGTAATTGGGACATTAGTAACTTTTAATAATATTTCCTGGTTGTGCTCATAATTTGATTAACTGTGTAAGACATCGATAGCTCCTTGAGTCGTTCTCCCATCTATTGGTGTTAGAGTGTGACATATGGCGTTTTCTTGTAATCTTTTTTGCATGCTATGGTGGAAATGCTCTGCTCTTTTTATTTTTTGGCAGTAGGGAGGGCAACCAACTTAATGTCAGATTATGTATCCTAAATGATGTGTTTTCATTGTCTTTCACCTTTCAGCAAAATTACTTGATATTGAAAGTAAAGTCTTGCCGCTGGTTGTTGCTATCTCTGGAAGAGTTAGCTCAGAAACTCCAATCAATTGCGAATATAGTGGGTTGAGAGGAGTCATAGTAGAGGAGACGGTAAAATCAGATTATTATTATTATTATTATTTGAAAGAGCATAACTTCATAGGTGATAGTCTTTTTTTTTTTTCCTTCAATCAGTATGTGAATATTCATATTTGAATATGCTTCAGGCTGAACAGCACTTCCTTAAGCACAATGACGCAGGATCTTGGATTCAAGATTCAGCCTTAATGCTATCCATGAGTAAAGAGGTCCCATGGTATCTGGTGAGACACAGTTTCTCTATATATTCATAATTTCATATATATGTGTGAGTGCTCCTCTGGACTGGTAATCTCATTGTATATTGGTCAAATCAAATATCATTGCCTAAGTTCTAAATATATTTTATATGAAGTATGGTTGATTAAGAAACCCAGTCATGGTGTTTTGGGGCCATGTGTCAGGATGATGGGACTGATCGAGTATATGTTGTGGGGGCCCGAGGTGCCTCAGGTTTTGTGTTAACTGTTGGAAGTGAAGTTTTTGAAGAGTCAGGACGGTCACTGGTGCGCGGAACATTAGATTATCTACAGGGCCTTAAGGTTTGTGTTATTCTGTGTTTTTCCATATATGCAACGGTGCTTGCACTGCTGAGTCTTGTTTGATGGTGATTTTAATTTCAGATGCTTGGTGTGAAGCGAATCGAAAGGGTGCTTCCAACTGGTACTTCATTGACTGCTGTTGGCGAGGTATTTTTTTTCTCTCAATAATTTGAAGTATGCACAGTTGTGTCTGTATTATACACATTTGGTGCAGAGGGTTCCAATTCCATTATGACAGTGGATTATGATAACCACATAATCTGCTTTTACATTTGCAAATATAAACCAATATCAGTAGGTATGAACATAGCGATGATGTAATGTGCGATCAAACTGTGTTGATATTGTTGAAAGATGTTCTATTAATATTGACATTGTGATTACCAATAGAGGGAGAGGAGGTTTTTTTTTTTTTTTTTTTGGGGGGTGGGGTTGGCAGCGGGGAGGTGGGGTGGTTGATGGGTGGGGGTTGATTCCATGTTGTTGCTTTTCATCCATATTATACTAATTTGACTGTGAGAGGTTGTTGATGAGTCGTCAAATTTCTTCTTCATGCGATACAAAACTTCCCCTTCCATATGATGCCTTCTAGGCCACTTAACTGGTTTCTGGTGGATTGTCTTACTCCAGTATATTATTGGTACTCTTTTGATCTTTTCCATGTTGCCTTTCAACCATTGTTATGCTAGACATACGATAATAAATTCTACCATGAGTGTTCATCCATCTACAATGACATCATTTCCAGTTCTGGTAGCTTTCTGATATCCGCTGAAGTGAGTGATGTTAGCTATAAGCTACATCCTTCTCCCTTTGCAGTTCTATTACCAACAGAAAAATAATGCAGGTATCTCTTGCCTATGAGTCCTACCTTAAAGAGGTTGGTGGAAGAAAATATTTAAGCTGGCCTGAAATATCAGCGGAATGAATTGAAACTACAAATTCTATAGGATTCTGGACTAATTTGCCAGCGACCTTGATTTAGGAACATCTTAATTATTCTGCTTGCTAGTTCTTTTTTTTTTTTAATGTAACAGTACTGATGTCTGGGTTTTACTTGACTCTTACCTGAGGTGACATCAAAAGAACAATAACAAAAATTTTATTTTTTGCTGGGATGACAAACCTATGCTTTATAGTTAACAGGCCATTTGAGAAGTCTTTTACCCTTGCTCCCAGTTTTATTGTATGCCATTCTGAATATTTTAATTTATTTGCAATTAAGTGTTCAATTTCCCCATCTTCAATGTTGGATGCTGAAATCAATTAAGTTTATCATGTATATTTGGATTTATCATATTCATTTGTTTGATCTCACCTATTCTGGTTTCCTCAATTTATAAGCAGGCTGTCAAAGATGATATTGGAACAGTTCGGATTCAGCGTCCCCATAAAGGGCCATTTTATGTATCTCCCAAAACTATTGATGAACTCATTGGAAATTTGGGAAAGTGGGCAAGGTTCACATGCTTAAACATAATACGTCATCTTCCTTTTATATTAACTGGCAAAGGTGAAACTGTTAAAACATAATGGGGTTTGTGTATCAGGTGGTATAGATATGCCTCATTTGGCTTGACAGTTTTTGGTGCTTTTCTAATTGCCAAGCATGCTATACAGTACATCATGGAGAGAAGGCGTCGTTGGGAATTGCAGAGCAGGTATGTTTTGTTGTAGCTAATCGTTGTTTGGAGGGAGTGAAAAACCAGGGCGAATGGATAACAGATTTGTGAAGTTAAAGTTCAAATGCAATATTTTATTTTTTATAACAAGTCGCTTGGTAGATAGCAGCATGTATTACTGGTGAAGTTCTTTTGGACCATATTTCATTCTCCATTGCCATAATGAATTCTTAAAATTAGTTTTATCACAATGAATATTCTGATACAACATATGGATGCATCTTCCAATGTGCATGAGTATTAAGTCTTAACAAATGGTTATCAAGAACCCAGTGGATATTGGAATTCATAATGCCTGTGTAGTTACTGTTTTACTTGTCTTAGCAGTAAGAAACTGTCTTGTGTCCCAAAAAATGAACAAATTCCAAGAGAATATGCAAGACAAGTTGTCTTTAAATGTCAGCTAGTTGTTCAGACTGAAGCTTGTTGTGCCTCTAACAAACCAACTTCCATGAAGGGCATTCTTCCCGCTAGGTCTTCTGTGGAGGTGCCTGCTGCTTTTAAACTGTGTTTGCATGTAATTCTGTTGGAAGTTTAAACCTTGCTCAGTTCCTAGCTTTGGTGAAAAGTTGATGATTTAGGCAGAATTTCATCATTTTATGTTGCAATTATTCTTGTAATAAATTAGCCTGCCAGCTAGCTCTCTACTTGCCATTTTTCTTATTATCCATCATGACCAATTAAGAAATTGCAGGGTTCTTGCTGCTGCTGCTAAGAGACAAGGTCAAGACTCTGAAGGTAAATTTGCTGATAATGGTAATTTTTGAAGAGATTGTTTGTAATGTGACAATAGATTATTGTGATCATTTCTCAGGTTCAAATGGAAAAGTTGAGAATGGATCAGACAGTGGAAAGAGAGAACGTCCAATTCCAGATCTCTGTGTAATATGCCTTGAGCAGGAGTATAATGCTGTTTTTCTCCCGTAAGCTCTGTAGCATCTAATACATAATTATTGTGTGTTTACATAGCTTGCACACACATAGCTTGGTATTGGTAATTATAAAATATTATAATTAACAAATACCACGTAAGATATAAGTTAATTATTATATCTTACGATTTATAGTTTGCTTGTTTTTTGTGTGTACATTACCTGTTTCTAACTTTATCTTCTGCCAAGTAAATATATTCTTACAACTGTCTAGAAGACACAACTAGATGACTCTCAAGAGAAGTATAGGGCTAAGAAATAGTCATTGAGCACTCTGTTTTAGATGTGATGACTTCAAATTAGCTATTTTCTCAAACTATTCCCTTGTTCTTGTCCTTCCATTAGCATACAGGTGCAGCAAATAGCACCACATCTAGTCAATGCCCTAGAGCGTATCCCATAAATATGATTATCATGAAAGATTGGCTAATTCTTCTATTTATTTTATGGCTATTATGAAACCTGTGCGCCTTCATTACCTAATTGCATGTAGCTACATAAAGAATTTTTTGGAACACTTTTTCTTTTTGATTATTGAGTGGCATTTTCTGAATTCAAACTGATAGGATTGCATGCTTTATATCCACAGGTGTGGTCACATGTGCTGCTGTACAACATGCTCTTCACATTTAACAAACTGTCCTCTTTGCCGGAGACGGATAGAGCAGGTAGTGAAGACTTTCCGCCATTGACGATTTGCTTCTGAGATTGAGCAAGGGACCTGATTTCCTTGTGCATTTAAGATTTTGGTGTTCCAAGTTTCTAATATTTGTAGATGCCTTCCAGTCGATGTTCTGTCATTGCCCTTTTTGTGCCGAGAAATTACTCGGTCCTTGTAAACATTACCACGATCATCTTTTAAAGCTATAGATGATTTACATCATCTTTTAAACTTTAAAGCTGTAGATGTTTTACATTCAGGTATCTGTGTAATCTGATGTAACTCTGAGGGACAAATATATTCACCATCTTAGAAGTGTTGAAGATAAAATGAAATTTTCATATTTCCATTTGTTCTTATTGGTGTTGCTACCTTTTATTCCAGTATGTAATTCATAATACAATATAGAAATGCAGAAATTCATAATTGTTATACCTCGAAGAGATAATATGCGTCATTAGAATCACCTATGGCTTAGGGTCTATTTGATATTGCTATTTGAGCTGATGCTGAGAAAAACATTGATTAGAGATAATTAAAGTTCATTTTTTAAATGAATTTGTTCTAATTATAAAAGTTTTAGAACAGCTAAACATCATCTTAAAGCTGCTTTTGTTAAAATTGTGTTTTTTGGTAAGAGTAGTTTCAACTTCAATGCCAAATAGGTTCAGTACTTAACATGGATAGGAGCAAGTGTGAATTGGTACATGTTTAAAGCATGGAAGAATGGATGTAGTAAATTATCTTTCCTATGACAGCTTTTAGAACATGGGAGTCATTATGATGAGATAAATTAGTGTTGGATTTGGATGGATGATATGAATTTGGATTTGGATTTGGATTTGAAAATTATGAAAGATCAATATAAACCAAATTTGATTACATGTATGGCTTTTCCTCGACTTCTTATTGAAAGCACGTTCTCATTTGGTTAAGATATTCTTGAAAAGTTATTAGACAGATCTTTCTCATATGCCATAATTGTGATGATGAAGGATCATGGATGATCATTGTAGATCCCTGCAACTGAGGTTTCTTAATGCCAATTTTGACACTGGTGCTGAATCTGATGCTGACTGTTCGTCAAAGTGTACTAATATTTTCTTTAGTCATTCTTCTTGGATAACAACCATAGTCTCAAATCAAATGGTGTAGCTTGAAATTTAAGCTGTTCTGTCAGGTACTGACATTCAAGAGAAAAACATGGAGATCATTCTGAAAAGTTAACAAGGTTTTTCTTCTTTCTTTTTCGGTTGATTTGGGTCGGACTGGAATTTGAACTCGCTATCTCATAGCTTTGGAGGCAACTCAGTACCACTAAATTAAAAGTTGATTGGTTACAAAGTTTTTTTTTTTTTTTTTTTTACTCCTTAGAAACCAGTTCGAATCTTTCTCCATAGAAAATTTTGCCAAATTTATTTTGATCCTCTCAATTTGCTTCCGGTCTCATCTTCTCAATAATATATTCCATTTTGTGAAATATAAAAATTGCGACTGCCGTGCAACTTTGTGCATCTTCCAAGCAAAACAGCAATACTCTTCACAATGGATGTATATGAAAAGATCAATAAGGTAGTTATTGTATGTTCTGCTACCCAAACAATTCGCGGCATTTCACATCATCCACGAGCGAACCCTGCTTCAAATTCATCCCCATTAATTCCTGGCAAAACCACTGATATTTACTGCAAACCCGGTCCTTCAGCACATCCCAATCAGTGGAGGGTATTCGCCTTGAAACACCCAGAAAAAGGGAGGCAGTTTATACGGTTGCTATCAACTGTGATTTGTCAAGCCAATCTCGACCAACTGAGAAGCCTAAGTCAGCTACTCCACCCGACTCTAGTAAAAAAAAACACTCAAGCAGCCAAATTTGTTTCCAAGATGGAACCTGAAGTAGTCAAGGATAATCCCATGCTGGGATCCCCTGAATTTAGCATTCAGGAAGGTAAGAAATTGGAAATGCACGTTGAAGATAGTTTCACTGAGCATATCAATCGTGTAAAGATTAGGATGAGGAAAACTATATCAAATGTTGGTGATATGCCAATGCAAAATATTTTCGATGTATCAAATTTCAATGATGGAGAAAATGCTTCAGGAAAAGATGAGATTTCTGAATATATTGATCGTGCTGGAATTAAGATCAGAACTACGTCGAGTATTGGTGGTGGAAATTCTCGAATGTTTTTAAGTGAAAGAGCAAAAGATTATGAACTACACAACATCTCAATCTTTATATTGAAAAGGTTCTGATGAATAATGACGTTGCGATTGTTGCAAGAGATGAATTTTCTTTTTATGAATGTTTGGTTTAAGCTATCAGTTTGTGTCTTGTTTGCTTGTAAGAAGATCAGCAGTGGATAAAATAATTAGGCAGAAATTGCTCTGTTTTCTGTATCCTGTTAGGCTGTTTCCCTTCTAGAGTATTTTGTTATTGTGATTTCTAGTGTTGAATTTTACAAAAAACTCTCGTTTCTCCGACAAACAAAAGAACAGAATAGTTTATCTCCCTCCTCTTTCATTCAAATGAAACTTAATCGAAAATCTATTCGCAGAACTCGCATGAATGTTAAAGAAAGAAGTAATGGAGTATGCTGAAATACTTCAATATATCTTTTTGATGGCTCATTGGTGACCTCTTTAATCAATCCCTTGAAGCATTGTAGAACCATTTGAGGCCAAATGTTGATATAATGCCAGGATAATTAAATCACAAACACAGATATGGTATGGTAGGGAGCTCTTGAGGCTAATAATGTTTATATCTAAATTCTTCTGCAAAGCCTGCAGAAAAATCCTAGAAATGCATCTTTAATCTTCTCATTTACCTTCCTCTTACAAAGAAGTGCTCGAGTTTTGAGGACATCATAACATAAGATTAAATGTTGCTGAGCTTCAATTCATTAAAATACGTTCTATGAGACCCTGAGAAAATGTAGAAACTCAAGCCAGGGCAAAAGTTAACAGTTATGGACAAGTTCATGCTTTTGTTTGAACTTTGAAGCAAAGACATCAGCAGTACTAGATTTGTTCCTAAAGAATGAATCTTGTAATTTTTTTTTTTGGGTCATTAAGGATCTTGTATAAAATAATACTATTTTTCTATCCTATGCTGTGTTTTATAAGAAAAATTGTATTCATCATTTAGGTAAGAAATAGACAAGTAGAAAGATTCTGGTGGGACAGGCTAGTTCTTGATTAGAACTGCAAGTGCTAGCCAAAAGTTAAAAATAGAAAAAAAAAAAAAGGGTCTGAAAGGAACCAGAAAGTTGTGATACACGTTCTAATTCAAATATATAGCTCAGAAGGCATAAATTCTGAAATTTTTCTTAGTGGCCTTCCTTGACTTGTAGACTTGGGTAGCTTGGAAGCATATTCTGTTTTTAGGGGGTGAGCTAATACAAACTGATTGGATTTTTCTCCCATTTCTTTCATTGGCAATTCACCAGAACCAGTTATCTTAAGAACTTGAATGGAGTATGAATTAACTTCAGAATCTGCCACAGTAAAAAAAAAAATTGTTGTTTGTCACCTGCAACAATGGGATTTGAAGCAAAAAAGGCAGAGACTTTCACCAACACAACTGATTCTCCTGTCGGAAGTTTCTCACTTGTTTTAACATCGAATTTTTCGATAATCATGTTGAATCTGATGCCTTCTCTATGCTTATTATGTGAAGTTAGTCAAATCGAATTGTTGTTTTTTGAGTTGTCACTTTGTTTGTGTAAAACAGCTAAACATTTGCTTCACTTGAGTTTCAAGCTGTACTTGTTAGATTCTGGAGGAAAATTAGCACCAAAGTAGAGAATATGAATATGATCCCAAAGTATTCAATCATTGATTAATTTCTAAAACATTTATTAAGAATCTTAGTTGAAATGTCCCCTCAAAATTTCTTCTCATTACAACTCATTTTCACACCAGAATCTCAAGAAACATGATCTACTTCTATTATTATTTGATACAGTATAAAATCCCCCACTACTTCCAGCCCTTGTAAGTTGCAGTAGGCTTTCGTTCACCTTAGCAAACTCTTGACTTCTTATTTTCAAAACTTGATAATCCTCAGATTTCCAATTTACATTCACAGAATGGAAAAGAAACGCAATACCATTAGCTGCCCTATAGAAGCTTGTGAAAAAGTCTACAAAGCAGTAACTGTCTCTCATGCTTTCCAAGCCATTCGTCGAATCCCATTTCATCTAAAGTCTAGGCCTGCTAGCCCTGCCTCTGTGAAAACTATTGATATCCAATCCAAAAGAAAGTATTCAAAACAGAATGCATATAGGAACAAGGAAGAAGCTGAAGCAGTTGCCATCAATTTTGATTACTCAAGCCTGCCTCCACCAAATGAGAAACCAAAGTCAGATACTCCTCCTGAGCCCATTCAGAAGATCTCCCACGTATCAAAAGCTGCTTCCAGGATTAAACATGAAGCTACATCAGGAAACAAAATTGCTGGCCAAGGAATTAAGACTAATCCTGAAGTAGTGAAATCACATGTTAAGTTGGAAGAAGGTGAGAAATCAGGAGCGCACATTGAAGATAGATTCACTGACTACATTAAACGTGCAAAATTCAAGCATGGAACTATTTCACACCCAGGTGAAGAAATCAATGCTTCAGGAAAAGGTAAGTTATCAGATAATGTATCAGGAAAAGATAAGTTCTCTGATTTCATTGATCGTACAAAGCATAAGCTTAGAACAACATTAAGCTTTGGTGCTAGAAAAAGCAGCTCTTTCAATTTCAAATGAAGCTATTAACAATTTCTTATTAAAAGGGCCTTCATATGATGAAATAAAGATTGTTTGTGTTTCGATTTTCAATATGTGACAAATACTACTCTGATTATGGATCAAAAAAATTTCTGTGTTTTTTGTTACTGTATTCATTAACTTGGTGGTTTAATTTTCTGTAATAAAACCTTAATTATAAGGTGTCTATATGGATTATATGAAATCATACTTTGTAATTTGGCTGATACAGTGATTGGGACAAATGAACATATATATACAAATACCGAGTCAAGAAGTTGCTAAATTGTCATCTATGATGCATTAACATATCAAAATGTCATTAATTTTAGATCTTGATTTTCAGCCCAAACCCTTTCTGCCATTTTAGGCAAAGCTCCAGAAGAATCATGATTCAATACTAGCTTTCAAGATTGATCTTGAAATTTCCTCCCTTTTCAACAATTATAATTTTGTTTATGAACCCTTATATTTATTTCTTTATTATGATACAAAACCTATAAATTAGTTATATGGTGCAAATTAAATTTGGCAATTGAATTGTCATTTTTTAATTTAATCTCTGTCTCTCTTCTATCTAATACTTCTTTTGTTAAGCATTTGGCTTTGTACGTGTTGATTAAATCAGATGTGAAAAAGTTGTGCAACAAATTTGTCAATAATTAATAGAGGAAACAGCAGAGAAATCGTAGCAATTTTGGCATTCTTCCATAGCAACGACAAAAGCTCTCAATAAGTTGATCAATGATTATATTTTTTAGTACATTTCCTTTTTGCAAATATGCAAAACTCCATTTATGTATACTATAGCTACCCACCATGTGATCCAGCTACAATTATCAATTAAGTCACAAGATTAATTACTTAATTTCAATAGGACTATTGACTTGATGATATTATGTGTATAAAAAATATATAAAAAAAAAAAATTTAACCTGATTATGATCAAAATTCAAACTTAGAACCTTACAATTGTAAAAAAATATATATATATATATTTTTTTAATTTTTGGTTTAACAATAAGATGATATCACAAGTTAATTTTTGCGTATTGTATTAAGTTAATTTCTCTGGTCTGGTCAAAAGTAGACCATCTATATTGAATTATAGAGTTCATAGAAAAAATTATCATTTATGGTTTAATCCTAAAAATAAAATTATCATTTATGGCTTAACCCTAAAATTAAAACTTTAATCATAAACAGACTTTCAAGGATAATTTTAATAGTGTTAATTATAATTTCTCCATGTAGAATAACTCAATACACTAATTTCCTTCCTAACATTTCAAAAATACATTAAATCTTCCCTGATAAATATCACAATATACTATTAGACCATTCCGTCCAATTTTATCTTTACTTAATTTTGAAATGGTTAACAATATAGTAAAAAGATATAAATATTCTTACCCTTTATTTTTAATTAATTATATTCTATTTTTGCTTTAAAAATATTTTTTAGGGTTAAAAAATGCATTTTCATATTTTTTGATAAATTTAAAAATAAAAATATTTTTTTAAAATAAATAAAAAATAAAAATATTTTTTTTAAAAAACTTATTTTTATTTTCAAATTTATCAAAAATATGAAAATAAATTTTTTATTTGTATTAAAAATTTTAAGAAGAAATAATTTAATTTCTTCTTAAATTATTTTTTAAAAAATAAAAAAAAAATTATTTATTTTTTATTTTCAAATTTATCAAAAAAAATATAAAAATAAATTTTTTAACCCTAAAAAATATTTTTTTTAAAAGTAAAAATAAAAGAGAAAGGTATTTCTGTTTTTTTTTTACTATTTTTGTTGATCATATTAGGATTGACTAACAACAAAATTAGATAAAATGATGTATTAACATAACGAAATATTCGTCAAAAAGGAGTTGGTGTATTTTTAAAAAATTAAGAAAAACTTAATATATTGGATCATTTTATAAGAGAAAATAATAATTAACCCAATTTTAATATTACTTAATCATAGGTAAAACAGACTATTTCAACCTCCTATCTATATATATATATATATATATATATATATATACATATAAAGAAGGATCTGTATTTCTGGTGTGTCCTTTGGTGAGCAAGAATGCTTCTTTTGGAGAGTTTGACCTTGATAAATACTTAGACGTACATTTTACTAATATTATAATAATGGAAAGATATAGCAATCAGTGAAGAGCTTTTGGATGTTCTCAACGAGCAAAGATTCGTTGGCATTTGGCTTTCTATATTTGTTGATTTTGCCCTTAAAAATGTAAGAATGGCAAACGACGTGCACAATGCACTTGTCACCTCTCCATTTAATATATATGACCTTTTCTTTAATTATTTGCTTAGTATAACTTCAAAGTAATAACTATCATAATAATGATGATATATTTTCAGAAACCATAAAATTAGTTTGGAATCTTCAATGAAATATTAATTTTTTTATAGAGAAGAAAATAAAGAAATTAAATTACACAATTTCTCACATAAAATACTCCACAGATATTATAGAGAAAAAGATTGGTAATACTCAGAGGAGAAGCGTCTAACATATGATGACCAATTCTCAATTGGCTACCTAAATATACTAATCAATCCGCACTGAAATTCATCTTTCTAAATATATGTTTAACCTCCACATTCCATTTTTTGGCAAACAACTCATTTAATTAATGTGTTTAACCTCCACATTCCACATTCCGATTCAATGGAATATTAATTAATATATAGTCATATATAAAAAAACAAGGCTGACCTGCTGGTTCAATCTAAACAGTCTATGATTAGTCTCTGATGGCACATACATATATTTGCAACTAAGCATGATTCACTTAAACTATTTAATTGAATCATATAATAATCTCTTAATCTAAATGATCATTGATCAACTTGCAAGTGGTTTTGCTGTTAACAAAATTATTTAAAAAGATCTTTACAGTATTCACATTGACATAATTAAGGCTCTTTATATTAATATTAATGACAAAAAATCCCTAGTGAAACGGTATCGTTTTATAAATGTGTTAAGAGTAAGAAAAAAGTAAATTGGTAATCTGCAAACTCGAAATTAATTGAAAAAGTATTGTTAATCAACTATCCATTTTTATAGTGTATATATAGATTTTCTGAATTGGATAGTGAAAAGGAGATGTTCTTCACGAAGATGATAACATAGAAATGGAATTGACGATTGAAAGGGCATGCAGTAAGCTAAATCTCTTGTTTCACATCATTAAAAATGGTAAAAAAACATTAAAAAGAAGCCATCTATTTTATTTAAATTAATTAACACACATGACTTTTGCCTTTTTTCTGTCCCCAAAACCTAACTTTCACGTTAGGCTGCTAAAGCACAATTAAATTAAATATTTGTAATAATCACCAAACCGAACCGAACCGAACCGAACCCTCAAGTCCAGGAAATATTTCATGTATGTTTGCATCATCCCACGTATGCTTTGTTTGTCTCAATTCAGCCCTTGGAAAGCCTTATTTTTAACTAAAATAATTATTATGATCGATAAAAGAAAATTATTTTTATTTTTATTGATATGTTTTACTTTCATGAATTACAATTTAAAAAATAATATTTTAATATATAAATTATCTTACAAACAGCCACTAAATGATTGTGATGAAGCCACGCGGCACACTTTAACGTTGATTATAGAGATGCCATGCATTTATTTGGATGGTCCATAATAAATATGCAACTTATAATTGACAAAAAAGCAACCAAAAAAACACATTAAAGCGTTTGAGATAAAAAGAGAGAGACGAGTTTGAGATAAAAAGAGAGGCGATCTTTTACGGCATTTTGGTATAGATTCTTCTTGGTCTAATCATTATTTATAAATGAGTAAAATATTATTTAATTTTTAAAATTTAATGAAATTAATATTTAAATTTTTATATTTTTAAAAAATAATTATTAAGTCTCTTATATTTAATTTTATCATAACAATCGATTCTTTTATTTATTTGGCTATTAAATATTATTAAAAAAATAAAAATATCTTTAATTTTTCATCATATTTTTTTTATGTCATTCCAATAAAACATACCTCAAATTTTCTTCACTTTTCTCCACAATTAAATCCTCATTTTTCTACATAATTTCACTAATCACAATATTTACATATAAATTTTATTTCTTTTAATTTCAACAAATTCAAAATTTACACAATTAATTAATTTATTAATTAAGCACAAAAAAAAAGAAAAAAAAATCAAGGAATAAAGAAAAAATAAAAAAATATCTGAATATGAGTTTTTTTCAAAGGAAAATGGAAAGAAAATGAAGAGAAAATGAAGAGAAAAAAATATAAAAGTTGAAAATGAGGGTATTTGAAGAAAATAATTTATTTTTTATTTAATTTTTAATTTTTTTAACAAAAAATTAAAAAAAAAAATCGATAGAAAAAATAATTATTATAACAAAATGGAATCTCAGGAGCTTAATAATTATTTTTTAAAAGTACAGATATTCAAATGTTAATTTCGCTAAATTTTATAAATTAAATAGTATTTTATCTTTTATAAATTTAATTGGATTAAAGATATAATATTATTTATGTAATTAAATTGAAAAATAAATTTAATATTATCATCTATAAAAATTAACATGCTTTTTCAAAAAAAAAAAATTAACATGCAATGCCATTTTATCAGTATATTAACGATATTTATGTAATCACGTGCTTGATGTTTCTCTCTCCGACATTCTTAATTTAGTACTCTTTTATGATTTTTATGGAGTTTTGTATTTTAATAACTGTGTAATATAATTTTGAATTTTATTTTTTATTTATTTAAAAAAAATATTTTTATATATTTTTTTAAATATATTTGTAGATCGATAAGATGAAATATAATGATTATAATGCATTAATTATATATTTTTCAAAGAGAAAGAGAGGATGAATTGAGAAACGGTCTTAAATTTTGTTGTGTCTAATTAATAATAGAAAGGAAGAAAAAATCATTATAAAATAATTAACCTATTATTTTAATAAATATTGATTTTTATATATAATGGCAAAGGAATTAGAATTTAGAAAGAAATAAAGGAGTAGTTGTTTGAATTGGAATACTATGTCTATGGTGATTTTTCATGGTTTTGTTGGTGTGTGTGGGTGAGAGTAATGGGATAATCTTAATCCAACTAGGTCACCTTTAAGGGCACTTTTGAGATGAGCCTCTCTACTTGACTTTTGCCTAAAAATGGCAATTGGGTCCTACATTTTTAAGTCACCTTGGCTTTACTCGAAGATTTAGCCATTTTTTTATTATTTAATTATTTTTTTGTGAAGATTAAAAAAAAAACAAAAATTTTGTTGGGTTTTGTTTGGTTAGCTGAGAAGTGAGAATCTAATAAAGCTAAAGCCGAAATAAAGTTAAACCAAAGGTAGAAAGTAGCCCCCAACTTATATGGGAATTGAGATGCCTTTGCCAATTGCCATCTTTTTAATATCAAAAAATTTTCCTTCTTTGTAAAAAATGTAAAGGAAAGTGACACATAATTAATTTACATAATACAACTTTTAAACCTTCTTTGATGCCTTCTCTTTTCTTTATATAACAATATTATTATTTTTCTTTTTAAATTATAGTTATAAATTGTAATGCCTTGCATGTTCTTATTGAAAGGCATATGATGAAAATTTAATGTATATAAATATATTTGATATTATTAAAATGCAAAATTAATTTTGAAATGACCTTTTTTTTAATTAAAATGATTAGGAATATAATTATAATTAATGACAGTTGAGGGAATTTTATGTTTTGAAATGGATATATATATATTATGTGTGTGAAATTTTATTTGGAAAAATAAAATAATGATAAAATATTATGATAATATTAAATTTTTCTTGAATGGAGCATGTTGTTACCGTTCTCATGTATAGTTAATAGTGACGGGTAATATTTTTAATATTTGAATATTGTTGATATAATTAAATATATGAAAAGAATAAATAAAATAAGAATGAGAATGAAATTATAAAATATTTTATGACATTTAATGGGAGTCTAATAACTCATTATTCGTGGCTAGAACTGGAAGATCTATGCAATAAATGACGAAGAGTAACATTTTATTATATGAAAAGGAAAGTAACAAAATGATTAAAAATATGAGCAATTCACTTTTGTGAGGAATAAGACAGCCAACATCTTTAATATAATTAATTAATTTTCTTAAAAGGAAACTTTAATGGATCTTTTATTTATCAAATATAAGCCAATGAAATTTTCACGGTTAGTTTATGTATAATTGAAATTATCTCATTTCATGAATAAAAAACTCGAAGGTGATGAATAAAGATTTTTAAATTACAAAAAAAAAATATGATCATGAGATTTTTTAAAATAAATAAATTATTAAGTTGATGAGCTCTATGGAGGTAGCTAGATGTCTGACAAAAAAGATGAGCTTAGAAGCTCGATATATAGTCAAATGGATATCTAAAGAGAGAAACAAGCTGAAGAACTCAATGTTAAAATATAACTTTTTATGTCATTCCATACAGAGGTATTATTTGATGGAATAGAAATTACCTAATTTATTTCACTTATGAAGAATCCATAGTATGAAGATAATGAATAGGGATTTGCAAACCAAGAAAAGCAGGATTAAGAACTCTTCCAAACTGACTCAGAAGAGAGGCTTAAATAATTAAGTCAATAGATTAGTGAAAAATAAATAAATAAGATATATGTATGTATGTTGAGATGAAATATATAAATTCTTTTCTTTATTTTGTTATTATCGTGAAATTCTAGAAATACATATTTTCATGTTATTAAAAATTTATTTTAATTCTCATCAGTTAAAAATAAGAATTATATATTATTATTATTATTATTATTATTATTTATTTGATTAAATTTTAATTTTTATTATTAAATATAAATAATTTATGTTTAATAATATGATTTAAATTAATTTAATAAATAAAAAATTAATTTGTAATATCATTTTATTATTAAAAAGAAAAATAAGGGGGATGGATTGAGGGAAATGGTGGCTTAAGCCAGCTAAGTATTGCTATAGGGATTGTCTCATGTCGTGCTGGTGGTGAAGGGTATTAGTGTACTTGTGCGCAATGCGCAATGTGCATCGGGGGGCACGATGAATTGAACCGCAAAGAGACTCTCTCTCCATGTAGTGCCCACACACCATCCACGCCTATAAGCCAACAATAGAGGCGTTTTTGATGGACCCCTCCGTATATATAAATATATTGAAAAAGGCAAAACGAACCTCCCTTCGCTTCATTCATTCTTAATGGCTTTAGGAACAAAGCCACATTCTAGGGTCGTGCATTTATTAACGCTGGTTTGATTTTGCTGTTTATAATATTTATTAATTATTAATTATTATTGATAGTAAGTGATTATTATTTAATATTTAATTATTATACGTATTTGATAAAATTATTATTAATTATTAATTTATTTAATGATTATTAAAAATAAATATGAATATTTATTTTTTTATTTAAATATTATTTTTAAAAAAATAATTTAATATTTTATTTAAATAAATAGATATTTTTATAAATATTAATTATTTGATTACCTAACAGCTAATAATAAGTATTAACTAAACGGGTTTAATACCCAAAAATCTAACCATTGCATACCCACTAAATTACCACTGTCTCCCCCTCCTTTAATCTCCCTATCTTTCACTCTTCTTTATGTTATATATATATATATACATATAGTTTGTGATCTCCTAAAATTGAATTACTTATTTTCTTTTAATTAATTAGAGTTACAACATATAATAATTTAATAATTTTAAAAATAACTATAACATTACCAAGCTAAATATTAGAGGAATAATAAAAGTTAATATAATATTCAATACGAATTTGATTCAGTTAAAAAATTCGAAACTTAAATTTTAAACTAAAATTCATTTAAGTTATAATTTTATGTTCAAACTCAATTTAAATGGACACTCGTAAATATTTGAAATCAATTTGATTTGATAGTAGTTAAAAAATAAATTTATTTATAAATATTAAAATAAAATTTAAATGGATTTGATGAGTTCAAACTGATAAATTATTTTTAAATATTATATAATATATAAAATATATTTAATATTATATAAAAATTAAAATGAGCAACTTGAATTGAATATTATGATAATCAAACTTAATTTAATTTATTATTTAAACTCGGGATCAAGTCAATCAGTTTAAAAAAAATTATTATTTTTATAATAAAGTTTAAATAGACTAGAGTGAAATTATATAAATATAAATATTAAATAAAATATAAATTAAACTAAAATTAAACGCATAATTAAATAAATTCAGATATAATATCTTGAAATCTATTAAAATAATAAATAAAGAAAATTATATTTGTTATCTATAATGATTAATTATCAATATGTCTATAAATAAAATCAATTAGTGCATGTAATACGTGTCAATAACATAATTCACTAAAATTAATATTTCACTATAAATCAAATTATTAAACTACTTAGTCAAAGGGAACGTACACCTGTATGAATTGTTTGTGATTTATTTATTAATTTATAATTTCATTTTATATTAAATTGTTTTTAATCATTATCAGCTATATTTAACACTTATTATTATTACTTATAAAAAAAATCATTAATTACAAGCTCTGTTAAGAATTTAATTAAGATGAATAATTAAATTTAAATCTTAACATAAGGTTATTTAATCTCTCAATTTAATGAAAATATTTGATTTTTTAATTCATAGTTAGATGAACTCAATTAGCAAGATTAATCAAATATATTAATTTCATAATATAATTCAACATTTAAATTAAAATTTTTTATTGCTTTAAATTTTAAATTATTTTGTAAATATTATTTATAAATCACTTAAAAATTAAATGAAACTAATATTTTTTAAAATGTTAAGTATAATTTAATATTTAATTAAAAATTCATACTTCATAGTGTTTAATTTTTAATTTAAAATCATACTTGATGTTATAATTATTTATAAAACTATTTAAATAATTTTATGATTTAAATTTTAGTACTTAAATTATTTAATTTTTAATTTGATTCAATATCACTAAAATCAAATGAAGCTATATAATTATTTTTTTCATAATTTTATCAAATAAAATAAGTACATTATAATGAAAATATTTATTTGGTATTAATAGTTAGAAAAATTTTGGCTTATGGCAACTTGCACAATGCATGGACATAGACATAGGGGCCAAATACAAAATTGCACCTACCACATATACATAAATGGCCCCACTGTCATTATTATTGGTCGCATTGTCAGTGCCTATTTTAGTAAGTTTACTCTCAACCCCCTTTTTTTAGTTTAGTTTTACACATTGGAAAAAATTATTAGACGGAAATCAGTATATGCTTCATTTATTTATATAAAAATTTTATTTTTAGCATTAAAAAAAAAAATCAATCATAAATTTTAATTCATCCATTTTATTTATATAGATAAAATTTTTATTTTAAATATTTTATTTAAATAAATAAATTTATTTGAAATAGATTTGATCTGAAGTATAAAATTTATTTTACAGTTTTTTGAATTGTAAAATATATTAATTATATAATAATTTTTATATTGTGACAAATAATTTTTTATATTATATTAAATTAAATTATATTACTAAAAATAAATTAAAATTTTTTTTATTGACTTTTATTTATCTCTTTATATTCTTGGAGATTTTTATACTCTTGAATATTTTTAATAAATTTCTTCATCTGAATATAATTTTTATGAATAATCAAAACAACAAAATGAAAGTAATAGTAATTATTAATATGTTGGTGGTAAATTAGGAAAAAAAATAAAAATAAAATTATTGTTTCTTAATTTTTATATAAAAATGGTTGGATTTATATAAATGACGCGGAAGGAATATTATATAAAAAAAATATATATTTACAGTTAATTATGCTTTCATATGCATATAAAAATTTAATTTATATAAAAATATATTTAATAAATTTATTTTTATGTGAAAAAAAAAAAGAATATACTGGACGTAACAATTTTACCCAACCTTCTCAATTTTCCGGCCAACTAAGCCTTTATTTATGCCAAGTCACAGCCTCTCCTATTTTGCCATGTCATCACACAGCCCCATTTCATGTACGGCAATTTCATAGGATTGAGAGGATACAGTAGATCCGGCTTTGTCACATTTTAGAATTTAAAAAAATTTATAAAAATTTATAAAAATTATAATATTATAATATTTATTATAATGAATTTAATAATATATTTTTATTTAAAATAAAAATAAAATAAATATAAAAATATATATTAAAAAAAATTAAATTTAAATTATTAAATTTTAACCGTTTAAATTTAATATATTTATATATTACATTAAATTTTTTAAATTTATTTAATTTTTATTTTATATAAAAATATATATTATTAAATTTATTACAATAAATATTATAATATTATTTTTTAAAATTAAAAAAGCCAACAAAATTAAAGACTATTATTGTATTTTTGGGCAAGGCAGCCCTCAACCCCAATTCCTTAAGCCTTCTCACAAATATATACTCCTCGTTTCATCATCCAAAAACCTCCCCGTGTGTGACACAAACCCTTTGCTTTCACCTGCCTCTCTGTCTCCCTCCTTTTCTACTCCGACTCCGATATTCTCAACCGATATCTCCGCCAGTGAGTAACAATCCCGCTTTAAACCTCCACGATAATTGGGAGGCTCTAAACAACCGACCAGAGGTGTGAAGTACTTGCATTACGTCCATTATATAAAGAGTATATTTTAGTTATTACTATTGATGCCGATGGCGGTTGGGCCAGCATCGCCGACGGATCGAGCTGCTCCTCCGGTAGGATCCATGGTGATTCCCTTACAAACGCCGCCGATGATGATGGCGGCGGACTGGTTTGCTAAAGACGCAATAGTCGGCTGGTTTCGCGGTGAATTCGCTGCAGCAAATGCTATAATCGATGCGCTCTGCAGCCACCTGGCACAGCTCAGCGGAGGAACAAGATCGGAGTACGAGGCAGTATTTGCTGCCATACATCGGAGGAGGCTGAACTGGATCCCAGTACTCCAGATGCAGAAATACCACTCGATTGCTGAAGTGGAGGTGGAACTAAGGGGAGTAGCCGAGAGGAAATTGAATGAAAAGAAAGGACATGAAATGGTGATAAAGGATGTCTGTTTGGATGAGAAAGAGACAGTTGACGAGAAAGTGACGGAAAGTATGGGAAATGGTGGCGATGGCGGCGAGGTGGATGAAGAGGAGGATTCGCAAAACAGTGATATTACTGATTCAGGTAAGTATAATTTTTGTTCAAAGTCGTGACTGTTTTTTCCATAAAGGAGCTTTCCCTTTTGTCTTCTCAAATTTAGTTAGTTAATTTGAATGTGAATTTCGATCAGTAGGCTTTTGATGATTTTTTTTGTTTGTTCTTCGAAATTGTGAATTTTGATCAGTAGTCTTTTCCTTTTTGTCTTTCTTCATCTTTGTTTTTTAAATATATTCTCTTTCGATAGATATAAAAAAAGGGAAAAATATTTAAATTAAAATTGATTTATAATGTTTTTTTTTTAGTTTTATTTATGATGTTTTGTATCTAAGAAAAAGAGCTAATTAATTGATTTTCCTCCGATCTCCCAGGAACCAAACAGAAACATGTTTTTCTCCATCAGATCCGAGATTCAAACTCCCATTTGAAATTTTCTCTGACTTAGAATTCAACATTCCGTTAGATACCCTTTTTTGAATGGGTTTAATTTTTCTCTCTGACATCTCTAGAAATCCAATCATTTCAGGATTTTCTAAAAATTCATTTTAATAAAAAATTTCAATAATTCGATTAAAAAACTTTTTAATTATTTTAAGAAAAAAAAAATAAAAGAAAAGTTATACCCATCTCACAATAAATATTCTAATTTCTTTAATAATAATATATTTTATAATTAAAATATTTATTAAAAAAAAAGAAGTAGTACATGATGTTAAGAATTATTATATATATATATATATATATATATATATATATATATATATAATTAATAAGTGATAAAATATTTTATCCGATATAATTTTTTAAAAAAATATTAATATTTTTTTATATATTTTTATTTTATTGTATTAATATTTGTAAGTGTTGTATAAAAATAAAAATAAAATAAAAAATTGTTTGTAAGTGTAGATAAGTGTTTTTATCAAGATTTGAGAAGGGTACGACAAACGAGGTGGTGAAGTGGTTGTCTGTATCCTGTGTTTACAGTTAGTTTC
Organism: Aleurites moluccanus; assembly: GCA_948193065.1. Lineage (NCBI taxonomy): Eukaryota > Viridiplantae > Streptophyta > Magnoliopsida > Malpighiales > Euphorbiaceae > Aleurites > Aleurites moluccanus. The sequence continues at coordinate 23,083 of CANXYC010744420.1, forward strand.
GGGAATAGCGAATACCTTTGTGTTTAATTCAACAACTTGGAGATGTGTGCAATGATTTATTACAGGCCCATCCGTCTGATCTTAACTATGACGTCACGACTGCTCTTTGAAGGTTTCACGTGGTGTGCGTCGTTGAGCTTTGACAAACTTTTTCAAGTTTGTTAATTCCCAAAGTTACAAATACAGAAAATATAGAATAGAACTCGGACTCGGACTCGGACTCGGACTCGGTTGACTAGGTCGAGTTTCCGAGTGAACTCAATAGTGGACAAAAATAGTGTTAGAGTAGCCGGATAAGCCGATTCAAGATTCGAAACTAGCGTAGAGGTGCAATGCATTTTTCTCTTTTGAGGTATTTGGTACCATAACTGTACAAATTGGACAGTGACATCTTTGTCACAAAATACGACAAGCATTTTCCCAACGCTACAGCAGTAAGAAGAAAAATGCTGCTGTTGGAAAATAAGACAATTATTAAGAAATTAATTAATGCAACTCACATGCTTTATAATGGGATAACGTTCAAGAACATAAATCAAAATTAATTACAATTATGTATCAGTGATATCCATCCTAAGATGTTATGGTTTCAAGTTTAAATGCTTATCATTCCGGCTATATCTTGCGGGCAGTAGTGTTATGTAACTATGCAGGATACTACTAATGTAATTATGCAAAATGCGTGATATTAATAATTTCTTACTTGTATTTGGTATAACAGGATCCCAAGAAGGGCAGCCCATTATTGAGAGGATTGAGATATGTTCAAACCATGAAGATTGCAATGGGCGTCCTGATCAAATCAAATTGACAAAAGGTTTCACAGCCAAAGAACGAGTGAGAGGGCACATGGCGAGTTCTTTAATTCAAAATTTTTGAAAAAACACCTTGTTTCCTTAGAGAAGATGGAATTCATTCACTAAGTAGATATCCCTAAATAGTATATGCTGTTAAGCCAGCCGTTACTGATTCAGAGATATTACCAACTGGCAGGTGAATGTTGTGAAAGGATTAAAGTTATATGAGGACTTGCTTACTGATTCTGAGCTCTCTAAGCTGACTTACTTCGTTAATGAACTGCGAGTTGCTGGTCAGAATGGAAAACTTGCAGGTCACCTTTCACTTTGTCCTAATTCTATCATTAGGCACTCTTTAGAACCTTTAATGAATTTTGAGTTTGAAAAAACCAATCCTTGATAACAATCACAAATTATATTGATAGATAAATGAGCAGGATATTTAATTTTTCATTATAACTAAATGGATTTTCTTGAATGATTGATCGCAGGCGACACTTACATTTTATTCAACGAGCAGATGAAGGGAAACAAGAGAGAGCTCATCCAGCTTGGTGTTCCCATTTTTGGACATATAATAGAGGAGGCTACAAGTAACTACCAAGCGAGCAAGTGTATAGTACTATATATCTTATTATCGATATGCTCTTTTAACTCAAATTTATGATTAATTCAAAATAATAATAATAACCCTCCCCTTTTGGGTGGAGGATTCTTAAAAATATGCATGTATTACTGCAAATATGAAAGCATTTTACACAATTACTATTCAATTTCTGTCAGGTAATATAGAACCAATTCCAGCTCTTCTTGGAAGCGTCATTGACCACCTGGTTCAGTGGCAACTAATACCAGATTATAAAAAACCAAATGGTTGCGTCATTCACTTCTTTGATGAGGTATTCTATATGTTTTGCTAAATCTTCATGTTTTATCTTTATTGTTAATTGGAGATAGCATATATGTTGGAAAGATACATCATCATACCTCTGGATCTATGATCCGAGCTTGTTTTGCATCTCCAATTTATTGTTGAGAAAATAAGCGAGGAAATCACAGATATATATATATATGTTTTTGGATGCAGGAAGAACATTCACAGCCTTTTCAGAAGCCACCCCATTTGGACCAACCAATCTCTACCCTTCTCCTGTCTGAATCAACAATGGCTTTTGGGCGTACTCTTGTGAGTGACAACGATTGGAATTATAGGGGCCCTCTTATGCTTTCATTGAAAGAAGGGTACACACTGAATGTTTCTTTAAATTGAATTTACACATTAATTTCTGTAACTGTATTTCCACGTTTATAATAATGGACTGAGTAGAAGAATACAGAAATTGGGGATGACACAAATGATAAAATAGTTACAAATAAATTCGACTTAAAAACTCATGAAAGAATCATCTAAGATAGCAGCAATGTACGTAACTTTACTGTTGTTACTGGAATTTCATATCTAGTAGTAACACATTCCATTACTGAATTTGAATGGAGGGTTTAAACTTGCACTGCATCTACTTTATTCTTTGCAACTTGATAACATTCTTGGCTTCTTCAAAGTTGTTTGGCTGGAATTCTAGACTTTAAACTCATTTAAAGTGGGTCTCTACTACTGCCAAATTATGAGTAACAATCAGTGCAAGAAGAAACATGATTAAATCTTCTAACTAGGTTCTAAATAGAGTTTAAGCGGCTGAAAGTATTGAAATTTAAGAAGTTCCAAAATCTAATTGCACATCCCCATGCAATCTGTGGCTTTCTTTTTTCTTCACAAGGTTTTGCATCTTTCATTGTACTCATTATGTGACTATATATAGTAAACAGAGTGTATTTTGCTGCATCCATAATGTAGCTTGTGTTCTCGAAAATAGATCTCATTGAAATTTCCTCGAAAAGGTTTCTCAATTGCTAATAATTTATTTCCTCCCCCATGCAACTTCTGGTGGCGCAGGTTGGTTTATTGCTTGATTTTGAAAATCTTACAGGTCTCTTTTAGTAATGAGGGGAAACAGTGCTGACATGGCAAGACATGTGATGTGCGCATCTCCAAACAACAGGATCAGCATCACATTCTTCAAAGTGCGCCCGGAAGCTAACCAAGGCCAATCACCACCAACTAGTCCGATGGCTGGTGCCATGACCCTGTGGCAACCCAGAATACCAAGCCCATATGCATTGCCTAATGAAACTCTTGGAGGGGACGAGGCAATGGATACAATGCCCAAATGGGGAGTCTTGCGTGCCCCAGTGGTCATGCTAGCTCCGATGCGCCCCATGGTGTTGAGTCCAAAAAAGATGCCTTGTGGTGGTACTGGGGTTTTCTTGCCCTGGACTGTAAGATCAAGAAAGCCTGCAAAGCATCTTCCACCCCGAGCCCAAAAAGGGCGCCGTCTCGCATTGCCTTCCATTGAAAAAAATGTAACAGATTCTGCTTCTCAAACATGCGCCAGTGTTGATGGAAAATCAGCATGACGTTAGCCTGAGGCAGCTCTGAGGCCAAAGCAATACAAGTCAACAATAGGTACCAATACTGCACTTCTTGCTCTGAAGGAGTTGCTCTCACTGTACAAATGAGGCCTGCATGCTGCCAAACGTGTTTGTTATTTCAGTTCATTTTCTCCTCTCTTTTTTTTCTTCAGTAAGATTAGGTTCTAGTGTTGGTCAGTACACATTTCTCTGATGCCAGTCATGTAGGTCTTTAGGGGAGCTGAGCTTTAAGTCCGCATAGTGTGAATTAGCTCTTGTAAAGGCCAGATTTTGTATTAAAAAACTATTTATATTTGATCTTTTTCATAGACGTGATTTGTGCTTCACTTGAGTTGCATGTACATCAAGTATCAATCACTTTCCAAGGTAAAATGAAAAATGCTTTCACCACTCTTCCAAAACACTCTGTTTGGCCTTGGGGCCTGAAATCTTCAGGCAGGCCTAACTTCATTGTTTGTTTGCTTAAGAGTAGAGAAGAGAGGAGGGAAAAAGGAGAGAGATGAGAGTAATGAAAGAAGAAGAAACAAAGAAGTAAAGAGATCAAAGATTCTAGGAAGAAATGTTGGTTCTTTTTTTTTTTGGCGCAATAATTGAGCTTGGGTCAGTTCTTTAATTCTGTAGATGCATAACCAATGCAATTCCACTACCTCTTTGCTAATTTCTAGGAATTCCCAACTAACTAAACAAGGGCAGTAACCTGATTAGGTATAACATTTGAAATGCATACTAACACTATCTTAATAGTTATGACGATATAATCCTCCATGGAAAGCAGGAAGGGACACCTCACTTCCATGGAAACAATTATCATAACAGGAACAAGAAGAAAGTGTAATGTCAAGTGAGTAGTCCAACAACACCGCAATAGGTTGAAGCACTACAGACAGGAATCATTTACCTGATTTTAGTAGATCTTTTTGTAAGCATAAATATGATCCATCCACTGAACATACTACATTGTCCTCGCCATTGAACTGCTACCCATCAGGTTGTAGAAACTTTATGCCATCAAGTAAAACTCTCTTTTAAATGTGAATCCACTAGCTGAATGGTTGGTCACAAACATACAAGTTGCAGTTCCTGCATCACAAATTCTGCATTTCTTGAAACTGCATTATGAAGGCAAACCAAATTGCAGAAAAAGCAGGTTGCAAGAGCCAGATTATCATCGTTCCTGATAATTGCAAATCTAACATAAAAAAAAATAATCACCCATAACTATTCATATACACTGTGAACTAGAGATGAAAAATAATGTGTTGGAGACTCCCCCGCCTTTGAAGAAAACAAATTAATAAAGGAAGGTGTTATTATAAGCACATTTCGATTCAACTTCAAGTAAACAGTGGCAGACAATGTTTTCACTTTTAAAGGTTGAACCCCAAATATATATATATAAATCCTCCATAATCTATGTAACACTTGATACAAATATGGTGGTAAATCAGACAATGCAATAAATTTCAAGTTATAAACATAAGAATTGTTTCAAGCTTTAATTGGTTCATCATCATCTTCAATGTCCCAACTCAAATCCTCCTCTTCTTCTGCAGCACTCAACCGCTTCCTCAAATCAACCTTGTTTGGACTTCCACTGTGACTCACTTTCTTCTCATCAATGCTACTCAGATCCTCAATCTCATCCCACCCAAGATCTTCCTCCTCTGGCATTGATGGGTGGCTTGATATAACTGAAACATCACTATCTTTTGAAGATTCTCCATTATCACCCTTCCCTTCTGATCCTTCTTTCTCATCAGATTTTGATACAATCTCTTCCTTACTCTTCTCCAATTCCACTTTCTGACTAGCTACATTATCACCATTTGATGCCATCTCTCTCTTTGATTCCTGCACAGAGATTTGCTCCTCTATCACATTCACAGTATGCTCAGACTCTTTATTGACCGCCTTACTAATTTCATCAGCATTAGCAATTTGCTCGGGCTGTTCATGACTCAAATCAGTATCCTCATTTTTCTTCAAATTGACTTTGAAGTTGACACTCCTCTCATTTTCGTTTTCCTCTTCCTCATCATCATCAACATCCCAACTCAAGTCCTCCTCTTCCCTCGAAATTGCTCTCTTCACAAGATTAGCTCTCACATCTTGAGCTTGCTTGAGCTTATAAAGCTTATAATAATATCTACACCAAAATGTCTCCTCATCAACATTATTTGGAACAACCCTTTTATATATACTCTCCATAGCACCATTCTCCTCAAGCAAGCTTTCAAATTCCTCTCTCTTCTCCTCCAAACCAAATCCTAACTTCCATTTCTTATAATCATCCAAATATTCCGGCTCCTCAAAGTAAGTGCTCGCATCGCCCTGAATCGCCCGTACCTGAGCATCAAAGCGACTATATGGTTTCGAATTTTGACTAGTAATGCTCCTCTCATTATTATCAGATGAATCGGGTTCGTGATCGGCGGCGAGAATTGCCTCCTTACCTTGAGAGATGATCTGGGCTGTACCTTTCAGCACGGAGCTACCAATGTCGTCAATGGCATGCCCCATGGTCTCTAGCGATCCATGGGCCACCTCGATCTCCTTCTTTAGGCCGGACCCGAATTCCTTAAGATCGCGTCGGTAGATTTCAATGACGGATTCGGATTTGGTTGTTAGGGTTTTCATCAGACCCCACCATCCACCCCCACCACCAGCACTAGTGTCACCATCGCTAGAGTTAGGGTTAGGCGGCAAGTTTGGATCTGAGTCCGGCTGTGATTGATTATTGGAGGATTTAGATTCGGGTTCGGATTTTGGAGATTCAGGTTCATCTGAAAATACTGATTTGAAGAAATCCATTAGATTTTGGGAAGATTGGAAATTTCAGAATATTGGTGAAGGAAATCACTGAGCTCCGAGTCTGCTCAGCGCCAGTCTTATCAAATATATTTATTTACCTCTAATTATATAATTTATATTAATAACCATTTCACTAAATTTATATATTTCACTAAATGTATTTTCTTCTAAAAGAAAACTTGTAATTATATTTTATAACAATTTAAATAAATAAAATAATAAAGTTAACTTATCAATGATAGTTGTCTTGGTATATGATGGAGAATGAATTAGTAGAATTTACCTATTTGGACATCTATCAGAAATTTATTCAATGTATTTTCAAGGTTATTATAAACTTATTCAATGTATTTTTGACTCTTAGTGTTTGCTTGTTTTGTTGGGCGTTTTTTGCCCCATTTTAATACACAAAAAAAAAGAAAGAAAGATGATCAGAAGTGTGTGGATGCACCTTTATTTAAATCAATTGAAGGAGTTCTAGATTGGAAAGCTTATTTAGCTGCTAGATTTTCTCTCAAGGCAGGAATGAACTTTCATGAACTTTGTATTCTAGAGAAAAGAAAAATACTATGGTTCATGCCATGATTTTTCTGGTCGATTTTACTATTGAACCTTATTTAAGTATTTGTAGTCTTCCAATTTTGATTGCTAACTGTATGAACCTATTATGCAATGATAAACCGTGCAAGAGATTTTTTCTTTTCCCATTTCCGTTTCTGTGGTCTCATAAACTAAATATTAGTCTGATTTATATAATATATGATTAATTCATTACATAATAAATTTTGTTTTATCAATGTTTAATAAAACAAAACTAACCCCTAAATTTAACCATTCAATTTACTTTGGTTTGGCTAAAATTTTTTATCATAATATTCAAAAATAAAATAAAATAATCCTCAAAATTGAACCAGCTCATCTTCTTTATCCCCATCAGTAACATCCTCAATATAAATTGTCTCATTTCCTTTACAAATCATTTCATTAAATGAATGTTTAGATCTATATTTTCAAATAGACACTCCGTAGTATTCAAATTGGAAAAAGATTAATCTTGTGATGATTTCAAAAATGAAAATGTTGAAAACAATTATGATAATCATAAAATTCATATTTCATTTAGTTTTTTTTTTTTCTCAACATCTAAGAGTTGATCTTTCAATTAGTTTTATTAATTGCAGGGCATCTGAAAATTTCATTTCACCAGTGGAGGCATGACAACTTTCAATTAAGGGCTATGGTTTTTGGAACAGAACGACTATACCCTTTCTTTCTTTATGTTGTATTTACGATCTTAGTATTCCATTAAATTTGTACAGAACTTCATGATTTCTAAAAACAAAGCAATCTATGCATCTGTATTTTCAATGGAAGTAGATATTCTCTTACAAAAATGAGTTAGAAATCTAAATGCAGTTTGTGCTGTTGCCAGTCTTGAATCTTTTTTTCTATTTTCCAAATCACCTATACCCATATCAAAGGCAGAAAATTTATGCCAAATAATTTGGATACGAATTTGTCAAATAGCTTATTCAGATTTGATGCTCCATTCAAGGCAATTTTGTTATAAAGAAGATTAATTTTTGCTCGTACCAAGCATTGGATTACCAGACTAAATATAGTAATATAGAAAATCAGGAGTTTAGTAGCCCCTAGCATCTCATTCTTATTTAAAAGGTCGATAATCACAGCTTTTGTTCTCTAAAGAAAAAATGAAGAAAATTTAACATTTTCCAATCTGTGATGGAAAAGATATGCATCGTGCACAACAAAAAGAAAAACTGGAATTCCTTTAGGAAATACTCTCCAATACTAACAACACTTCAGATAAATATCTGATAAATACCCTATGCGATCAATGCAAAAGGACAATCTAATTGTAAAAATATTATTCTTACAAAACTACCATCACTCGCAAAAGGTATTGCACTAACAAAATCTTCGCATGAAGTGAGCACAAAATCCTCATCTAACCAGCCGCATAAAATATACCACCACAGCTTTTGAACAGCTTATTGATATGCCAGTTTTGGCTCAAGCTGCATTCTTCAACGCCTTTATTTTTTTATTACTACCACCACTAGCATTAACCTTCTTCGCACCTTCAGGTATAGTGTCTTCCATTACTTTGGGAGATGTAAAATGGAAGTCCTCAACAGATACATCTTTGTATTTTGGATTTGCTTGTAAAAATGCTGCAATTTCATTCCTTGTTCTTAGTTTCTTTCCAGTCGGAGTGATATAGTATGCATCCATTTTGGAGAAATCTCGTCTAAGCACTAAGCTCCTCTTAAAACCACCTGGGGTCTTTGGGAGGCCAGGTTTGTCAATGACCCAGGTTCGAGTTGCATTGTACTCGATGTCAGCATGATCGTCACAAGAGACACCATATTTTCTGTCACAAACAAAGGGAATCTCTAGGATTTTGCTTCTGATCTCCTCGTACTCTTCTTGTGTTTCAATCACCCTCCACTTTAAGCATGTTTCACACTGTGCAGCATATGTATCAACTGATCGCACTGCCCCCCGTGAATTCTGTCATCACAATTACAAAAAAATAATATGTCCTACGCATATTAAAACAATAATGAGAAGGCAACAACTTAATAACAATCATTGAAGCAAAAATATCGGCTGCTACTTATGCAAGTTCCATGTCCAGAAGAACATCAAATGTAGAATTTATTAAAAAACAACGCATCTCTATGATGGCAGTATCAATACAACCCTGTTGACAAAATTACTAATATGCTTCAGATATATGATGGAATCATTGAAGTGATGGCAATACTCTGCAAAGCAACATTTTCAGGTTTCAAGTTCCTCAGCAACAGCAAGAAAGTGAAAATATATTCAGGACCCTGGAATATTGAAAATCAAACTTTGTATCTGAAAGGTGAAATGCAGCTCCCTAAATGTGCAGCTTCAAAAATGATCATTTAGGAAATGAAATGATGGCACATCCCAATGGAGATAATACAACTAAGAAGGATGTCACCTATCTGGAAAGTGGCATTGGAGTCCAACTCCACAAGAATAAGGCCACTGCAAAAAGAGGGCAGATTTTGTTTTTGCTAAATTTGTGTTGAAACTGACTTTAACAAATGAACTTCCTGATACAATCTTGATTGAGAAAAACTTACCAAACAGTTCCGGTCTCTCTCTCTCTCAAGAAGGAACAAGATGCTGACGTTGAATGAATCAACTTCCAAACATGTTTATTTTATTAAAACAAAGATTAAACACTAAATAGTATCTTCATTCCACATTAATCGCTTCTGAAAAATAGGAGTAATCTAGTCATGGCTTTTTTAACATTCATGGGTCTAATGACGGCAGTGGCTGAAGAATTCCATGAAATCAAAGGATCAGTTTCACTGTTTCAATACACACTCAAAGAATATACCTTGAATCTTACTAGTAGATTCATGAAATGAATTAGCAGACATTGAATCTATATGACATTTTACATAATTTAACATTAATTTCACCAATTGAATGGATATATATTACCACTACCAAAACCTAAACACATTCATTCAAACCAAGCTAAAGCTCATTGGTAACTTGCTATTAGCATATAAACAATGTTTGGTCGGCGAGATAATCGAAGAAAGAAAAAGAAATCAACGGCATAAAATCTAGAAAATTGGATTAATCATCAAATCATGTTTTTTTCTCAGGAAACAAACGATATTTTCTATCTAATCTGAAAACAATTAATTAATATAAATCACAGAAAATAAGGGGAAAATTAAGAAAAAAAATCTCGGAATTAAATTAAAAAATAATAATAAAAATTGTTAGCGGATCGCACCTTGGTGTTGGACGACGTTTTAGGGCTACCTTTGTTGTCCCCTTTCGTTGCCATTTTTTACTCTCTCTGTCTTTCGGTTCGACTCCAGTTTTTGGACAAGCACCATTTTAAGCTAAAAAAACAAAGGGTAATTATAAACTAATTCGCTTTAGTACGCTTGTACGGGGTTGAGCGGGTTGATCTGCTGCGTAATTTTTTTTAGAGGCTTAAAAAATTTTCATAATATTATAATATTTTTTATAACAAATTTAATAATATATTTTTTTTTATAAAATAAAAATTAAATAAATTAAAAAATATATATTAAAAGTATGTTAAATTTAGACCATTAAATTTTAACAGTTTAAATTTAATATATTTATCTTATATTTTTTGAATCCATTTATTTTTTTTTTAACAAAAAATATGTTATTGAATTCGGTATAAAAAATACTATAATATTATGTTTCTTAAGAAATTTTATAAAAAATTTTTAGCTTCTAAAAAGCTTATACAGCAGGGGGGTTAATTCTCAACCCGGACACATCAATACCTGCTGTATAGGTTTTGTAAAGGCCAAAAATTTTTTATAAAATTTATTAAAAATATATTAAATATATTAAATTTAGACCGTTAAAATTTAATGGTTTAAATTTAACATATTTTTAACATATATTTTTGGATCCATTTGATTTTTATTATATACAAAAAATATATGATTCGTTATAAAAAATATTATAATATTATAATTTTTAATAAATTTTATAAAAAAAATTTAATTTCTAAAAAGCCTATATAGTAAAGATTAGTGTATTTTTGATATTAATATGTATTTGCATCAGCCCCTCAACCGGCATGTATGTCACTGTCTCCGTTGATGATTGGCACGTGAACGTTTCTTATCTTCCATGTCGGTCTCACGCGGCTGCTAGGTCTCCGCTTACGTGTCAATTTTTTAAACGAAAACCATTTTAAACGGTTGGATCAATCATCAATGAGAAAACGGTAGTATCAATCATCAATGGGACCCACCCCCCAATCTCTCTCTTTAGAATTGTCCGATCAAATTCAAACGGAAGAATGGGTCAGATGGGACCCGCAGATTCCTAGAGGAGAATACCATGAAAAGGATATTAATGCTACAGGCCAGGTTGAGACATCTAAACTACTATTCAGAAGCTTGAGGTGGAACATTCTCGGCTGAAGAAGGAGATGGAGGCCGCAAAATTACAAGCCATCAAGTCAGTTGTGAGTTGTCAGGTAGCTTTGGAGAGAGAGCAGAAGGCCCTGAAGGATGCTGAATCATGGAAGGGACAGAAAAGCTTGTTGCAGGAGCAGCTAGAGACTTGGAAACAGAAGGTGGTTGAACTGGAACTGGAGATGGGCAAGGCAAAAAAGATCCAGAACCAAATTGAGGTATGCTTTTTGAGAAAGAAATCCTAGCCACTTGAATAAATGGGCATTGCATCTCTATTTGTTTAAGGAAGAATACTTCTGTCTCATCTTCTTTGTTGAGTGAAGATCTTACTTCCATGCTCAATTTTGCCTTGTATGGCACTAAGTTACACTTCTAAGTTTTGACTAGATAGACCAGGGAGTTCCCAGGAATGCGTCTCAGAGTGCATTCGAAATGTACGGAGGAGACTCTCTTTCTCTTTCTCTCTCTCTCTCTCTCTCTATTACTTCTCAACCTATCGCAAACAAATCAGGCAAAGTGATTGCCTAATTCTGCGTGAAATGCTTGTCAAAAAGTAACATTAGAGTAATGCCTTCTCTGACTTTGTTATTTGGTACTTTCTTACCGGAGCATATATACTAAAATTTGCAGGCCAGATGGAAACAGGAGAGAATGCTGAAGGAAAAATGGGTTGCACAATCTGCCTTCATAAAACTTGAACGAGAACAACTTGATGCAGCAACAAAAGTAGAGGAGGATATGATCAGGCAAAATGCAGAAAATGATGTGAAGAAATGTATGGAAGACATAAAAAAGCTTGAGAAAGAAATATTTGATCTGAAATTGAAGTCTGATGCCTCAGCAATAGCAGCTCTTAAAAGCAGCATTGATGGAAACTATGGCGCAACAGGCAAAAAGATTGCTGACATCAATGTGAAGGGAAGCCAAGACTCTAATGTCTTTAAAGAGAGAGTGCATTTGCAAGAAATTTTGGAAGTATAGTATGAGATGGGAGAGGGAATGCGTCATGTGCTTATCAGAAGAGAAGTCAGTGGATTTTGTCCCATATGCACATCAGGTCCTGTGTATAAAATGCAACGAACTCCATGAAAAAAAAGGGGATGAAGGACTGCCCTTCTTGTAGGACTTATATCGCTTTGCTCCTCCAAGACCATGAGCCCTACATATCTTTTTTTTTTTTAAACAGAAACTGGGTTTTGAGAAAGTGATGTTTTGGATGGATCATTGAAGAGAAGTAATCTTGAACTTAAATAAGTACATCCTGTTCTCAAAATCATTTTGTTTGCCTTTTGTGTTATAAATAGTTAAATATAACTTGTAAGAAAGGAGTAAAGAGGGAAAAGAAGTAGAGTTTGAAATTTACCTTGTAAAAATATAGTTAAAAGCTATTACCTAATATATCTATATATGAAAAATGAGATGTCTTTTTGGCCCATTCTCATCTGATATCTCACTTTTGAAAATGGTTTGTTATTTGATCTTCATTCCTTTAAATAGCACAACTACTGATTGAGGTTGACACTTACGTATTATATATTATATAAATATCAATTATGTCTACTATTAAATCGCTCAGCTTCTCTACATCAAAACTTTATTGGCAAAGTTGCAGTTTATTAATCACATGCATCCCGAGAACCTCGTACATAATTTCACGTAATTTCTTTTAAATTGTCGTAGGATTTAGACTAGAATAGAAATTAATGAAAACAGAACACAAAGAAAGTCGATATGTCCGAGTGGTTAAGGAGACAGACTTGAAATCTGTTGGGCTTCGCCCGCGCAGGTTCGAACCCTGCTGTCGACGATTACTTCTACTTATTGCATTATTAGGAACCATTGAGACCCATTTTTAATTAAGTGATCAATTAAATGAATTGATGAGTATAATTATTTAGATTTTTAATAATTTTTAAAGTTATATTTTAATAAAATATATTTTATAATTTATTATATATATAATATTAATAAATTATTAATTTATAATATAAATAATAATTTTTTAAAAAATATTATTTTATTAATTTGTTAAAATTATTAATTTACTGCATCAATTCAAGTCTGAATAATATATAATAAAAATTTTTAATTTATCGAATATTAATTTATAAAATATTTTACTGTATGATAAATGGTAACCATTCAAAGAAATAATTTAATTAGAAGATATTAAATTCTAATCTAAATTTAATTTATATATATATAAAAAAAAAAGTTTAATTACAACTGTGTCAAGTATCAAAGTAATGAAAAAAAATGAATTTGATAGTTGAACCTTAACTTTTTTATCTTATTTTCAGACTTGAGTCCCATTTGCAGGTTCGAATCACCGTTTCATTTGTCTGGATTTGGTTGTGTGGCCCTTATGTCCATGGATGAAGTTCAACTCATTTATGGAGCTTGAATCAAATACTACTAATCTAAGAGCATATTAAGTGAGCAGCCATGTTAATTATATACTTTTATCTTATTAATTAAATTTAAATATTAAAGAATAAAGATGCTCATCACAAAAATATATTTACAATTTTATATTTATAAAATATGAATATAATTTTTTCTATTTATATAAAAATAAATTTCTTCGTTTTAATTGGATAGGAAGAGCATATTTCATAAAAAAAAAAAATTTGTATGTCTGTTAATGCAAAATTAGTCACATCTAAATCAATTGCATCTTGCTGATCAATTGGAGATAGTGATTGGTTGACGCAATCAATACATACTCTCATTTGAAATAATTGACTGTACTTTTAAAAGAATAACTACAAACGTAAAAGAACTTCCGGAGATTGTCTGTCCAAGTCCAATAATTCAATTAATTATTAAAAAAAAAAAAAATTATTCAACTGATTATAAGTTAATATATAAGTGTATATACTCGTGATATCTATCCAACGAGTTTTAATTTAGTGGTACCTATTTGAATTATTTGTAAAATGAAAAAGTATTATAGATTACTTTTAAAAATTAAAAATTTTCCTTCTATGTTTTAGATAAATTGCAGTTAATAATAAGATTAATTATTATTTTTTTTAGTAAAATGATGTAATATATTAAATTTTTTTTATTTTTTAAAAATATTTAATATATTAAATTTTCTTTACTTTTTAAAAATATATTAACTCTTACTTAACAAATATCATAATAAATTATTAAACTTTTCCATTCAATTTTATTATTAATTAACCGTTAATCAATCTTACAATAATAGTAAAAAAACGAAAATGTTCTTACCTTTTAACAGTAAAATTTATTTTTAATTAATTATATTTTATTTTTGTTTTAAAAAATATTTTTTAGGGTTAAAAATTTTATTTTCATATTTTTTTACAAATTTTAAAATAAAAATAAATAAAAATATTTTTTAAAATATTTTTTTATTTTTTTAAATAATTTAAAAAAAAAATTATTTCTTCTTAATTTTTTTTAATACAAATAAAAAATTTATTTTCATATTTTTGACAAATTTAAAAATAAAAAGTAAAAAAAAAAATTAAATATTTTTTATTTTTTAAAAAATAAAATAAAAAATTTTTATTTTCAAATTTATCTAAAATATGAAAATATATTTTTTAAGTCTAAAAATATTTTTTAAAGTAAAAATAAAATATAATTAATTAAAATTAAAAAGTAATATCATTTCTGTCTTTTTATTACCCTTATAGGGTTGACTAACGATAAAATTAAATGAAAAGGTCTAATAATATATTGTGATATTTATAGGAAAGAATTAGTATATTTTTAAAAAATTAGACAAAATTTAATATATTAGATCATTTTATAGGAGAAAAATATTATTTAACTTAAATAATAATGATAGCCTCTTAAAAATTTTCTCTCTCTTAGCATTTGTTATGTTTTAAAAAGTGTTTGAATATATTTAAAATAAAAATGAAATGTCGTTTTGAAATTTAAAAAATGTTAAATAATTTTTTTAATTTTTAAATGATTAATTCAAAAAGCCATTTGACGTGATAATTTTATTTAAAATAGTATTTTTAAAACTCTGTTTTCAAAATAAAATTTCTATCAAAACATCCTCATAGTTATATATATATATATATATATATATATATATATATATATATATATATATATATAGACAACACTCTATATATATATCTATTTTTGTTTTTGTGAAATACACCACCAACTATATCTATATATATTTGATTGTGTGATA
>CANXYC010744446.1:0-33473 GCA_948193065.1 Aleurites moluccanus
CCCCCCCCCCCCCCCCCCCCCCCCCCCCCCAACACACCCCCTCCCCAACCCCAACCCCAACCCCAAATTCCCCCTCTTGTGTGGGACGACCATATGCTACTACTAATAAGACTTTCTCAACAGGTTTTGATTTAGCTAAAGACTCAAGTACGATTGCTACCCTCATTTGTGTACATAGATAGCTTCTTTTCATGATTTTCATTCATTACTAAAAAAAAAAAAAAAAAAAGAGTTGCAATAGGTTGAGTTTGAAACGGATTCTATAAAAATTTAAATTTAAACAGTTTAAAAATAAAAACAATATTTTCACCCACCTTTCTCATTTAGGTACCAATTTATATATATTTTTTATTTTTTATTTTCCTTTAAAAATATTTTTAATGTTATTTTCTTATTTAATGTATATTTCTACATATCTATACAATATAGTTTATATTTCACATAAAAATAATTATAAATTAAAAAATATATAAATGAAATATAAATGTAATATTATAATATTAATAAATAAATAATATATAATATATATAATTTGGTCAGATTTAGGATGTATTGTATCATTGTATGTACCTGACCCAAATCCAACTAAGGTTCAAATTAAAAAATTCGATTTGCCCCATTTACTGGAAGGAAAAAGCAATTAAATTTGATTTAGATCGAATATCCAACAGAGCGAATAAAATTACAATCACTACAAAATAATACTATTAAACCTTCAAAATCACGTATGTGTGTGTGTATATATATATATATATATATATATATATATATATAAGAACTCATTTCTTATTTGTTTGTGTTTATGTAACGCTTAATTTTTATATCAGAAAGTCTGATAATAATGAATGATTTATTTTTCTCTTACAGTTGACTTACAATATGATTTTTGAACTAAATTGAAAAATTTTAGGATTTAATTTGCAATTATTTTTGGAAATGAGTAGAATTGAAAAGGTGAAGGGATGTGATTGAAAATTTCTAGACTTAATTGAAAGAAGTTATGAAAATTAGGGAATGAAAAAATTCTAAATTTACAGTTTGATCATCAAACTTTTAAATAAATTATTTTTTTCATTTCTGCATCTATGGAAAACTTATAATTTAGTCCATGCACCCTTTCCCAGGGCAGTCCAGTCCCAGCGCTCCCATTGGGGTTAGACAAGGGGCTTGTCGTCCCCGAGTGCCTCTTGACCGTCAGACAACCCAAAATTCAATTTTTTTTAATAATTTTCAAATTTAAAATCTCCTTAATCCCTCATAATCAAATGGATGCTTATTTAGTTTAGCTTAATCTCTAATCCTTTAATTGATTCCTAAGAATTTAATTGCATGATAGATTAAAATTTATTGATAAATTTGGCTTTTTAATTAATGGTTTAATGGGATAGAATTAAGTTAGAAATAATTATTTGGTCAATTTTATAATGGTTAGTAACTATATCCATAGTTGGTTAATTTGCTAATTATAATTAGTTTTTTGTAAGTTAGTGAATTAATTCATCTTTTAGTCATTTTTGGAAAAGCATGGTTCCATTTCATAAGTAATTTATTGGCATGGTTAAAATCTTTTTTCAAAACTTGGCTAGGTTTAAATTTGATTAGATTTTTCCAAGATTAAAAATGGTTAGATATTAGGAGGTTTAATTTGATTTAATTAGGATGGTTAATGTTTTTAAATATTTGATAATTTTAAAGCATTTCATAATTGAAGAAATTTATTAGAGGGATAATTTAGGTAATTTAAAGAGAGTAAATTATTTACAATATTTTTTATTTGATCATCTTAACCATAAAAACTTAAATCAAGCTAATATGGTAATGACCTCTATTTGGTATTTTATTTTTATAATCCATTAATGTAGGATTTGATTTATTCCAACACTCCTCCTCAAGTGGTAATTGGCCTGATCCAGTTGCCACTTGACAATTAAGTAGATCGGTATTTTAGTAGTTTGATAGGTTACCAGCCCACTAGTAATTTTGTATTCTGATAGTTTGATGGGTTACTAGTCCACTATAAATTTTTGTATTATAATAGTTTGATAGATTACCAATCCACTTGTAATTCTGCATTCTGATAGTTTGATAGGTTATCAGCTCACCGAAAATTTTTATATTCTGATAGTTTGATAGATTACCAGCACACTGTAAAATTCTATATTTTGATAGTTTGATGGGTTATCAGTTCACTGGTAAATTCTGTATTCTGGTAAGCCATGATAGAAATCCATTATGATACCATAAAAAATTTATTAGAGGGATAATTTAGGTTATTTGAAAAGAGTGAGTTATTTATAATATTTTTTATTTGATCACCTTATCCATAAAAGCTTGAATCTAAGCTAATATGATAAGGATCTTTATTTGATTATATTTTGATATTTTATTTTTATAATCCACCAATGTGAGATTTGATTTATTCCAACAATAATTGGTAAGGATTTAGTTTAGTTTTCATTTAGATAATTAATAATTTTTAATTATTCTTTGATAGACTAGATAATTGTTTTGAATTTTATATTTATCTTGGAATGTGTATTTAGATTTTTATTTGTTAGGTATTTTTGAAATAATTGATATGAAATATTTGTTTAAGTGATATAAAATGTTCATATAGTATATAAAATCTACAAGGTCTAAATAAACTTTAAATTAACATTGAACAATGAGTAGAAGTAGGATTCACAACTGGACGACTTAGTTGCCTAACATCTTTCTAAATCTGTATCTAACTTTCTTACTCGAAACTCTGGTCTGTGGTGGTTAGATATGAAGCAAGGAATTCTAGTTATCACCTTTTTCTAGTTAAAAAAAAAAAAAACCTAGGTGACAACTTCTTTCTCCATTTGGATTTTGATCTAATTCGTCTTCCCCCAACTCTAAGTTGAAAAGCAATGCAATGTCACCCATTCGAGACTAGAAGCTTGGTCGCAATAGTTTGTGTTTTTTTTTTTTATATTAATTATATAGTATAACCTCTATAAATTAATATTGTTAAGATTAATAAATTATATTAATTAATTGATAAATTAATAATTTATTAATTTAAAGAAATTATTTAAATTCAATAAATATATATTTAATTAATTAAAAATTTATTGTATTTTGTAATTAATTTAATATGAATTAAAAAAATTAAAAAAATATATGATCAATTGAAATAAAACAAAAAAATATATGATGTTTGTGAATTAAATGAAATAAAAAAAAATATGAGTATAATTACTTAAATTTAAAAATTTTTAGAAATATATTTTAATAAAATATTATAATTTATTATATGTATAATTAATATTGATAAATTATTAATTTATAATATGTATAAAATTATATAATTATGTAAGAATTTTTAGAAAAATACCTATTAATATAAATTGAAATTATAAAAAAATATTATATATTATAAATTATTAATTTTTCAAATATTAATTTAAAGAGATTATACTGTATTATGATTAGAGGTTCAAATTTCAACTCTCACTCCAAAAGACCATTAATTATAGTAAAAACTGGTTGATTTTGTTTGCGTATTAATTTTAAATAAGAGAGAAAACAAACATGCATGTAAGCTTAACTTAATTATAGCCCATGAGAAGGATTTTTTGTTTTTTAGTGTAATGCAGTATAAATAGAAGCAAAACAGGAATAACCCACAAAGTATAAAGTAAAAAAAGCCAAAAATGAAAAAAATGAAAAACATGCAAATACAAATATAAATATACCTTGAATCAGTAGAGTACTCAAAGAGCTTTCCTTTGGTAGAGAAGACAATTAAAGCAACATCAGCATCACATAGAACTGAGATCTCATGAGCTTTCTTTAAAAGACCACTTCTTCTCTTTGAAAATGTCACTTGTCTGTTAATCTTGTTCTCGATCCGCTTCAGTTGAACCCTACCTCGCCCCATTTCTCCACTATTTCTTTTCTTGAAATTAATTGATTTCTTGGTGTTGCAAGAAAATTTTTTAAGCACCAAAGAATATTTCAAGAAACCCTACTTTATAAATACCATTTTCAAGAAAAGCAAGAAACCACATAAATAAGCTTGCAAGACACAAGAAAATATGTGTATTTATACATATGGGGAAAGGTATTATGGGAAAGTTTCTATTTTAGTGTTTGGTTTGGTGAGGTTTTTCTTGTTGTTGTATGAAAGAAAGGGGAAGGTGTTGTGTATATATGGGAAAATAAAGGAATAGGGAAAGAGAGAACGAATTAAAGAGAGAAAAGAATTGTTTAGATTTATATTGAAAAGAAAAAGGAAAAAAATGATGTGATTGGTGGTTTTAGAAAACAAGAGTGGTTTTGGGAGTTGTGCTGTCGAAATTGGATTGGAGGAGAGACTTGGAAGTTGGTTACAGCCACAGCCTTAGAAGATGGAGGGGCCGTCCGTGCATAATCTGGTCAGTTTTTGAGGTGTCTTTCAATCTTTATCAAGTCTTCACTAAGTTTTTATTAAGTTTTCGTTAATGGAATTATTATTACGTCTATTGGTGGTCACCGCCCTTTGCTTTTTCTGACTCTCTCTCATTGATTACCAGGTCCGATCCATTCCGTCAGTTCTGGAATAATTTTCATTAAATAAATAATTTAAAGTTAAATTTTAATCTTAATCAAATTTACAGAACTAATTATACAATTAAATTGATTAATTTAAAAAGAAATAAATATTATGAGATGTTTAAATATTTATTTTAAAAAATAAAAAATAATAATTAAATCATCGCAAGAAATAAAAAAATTAAATATATCTATTTTTTTCGAACAAATTGTTTGTGAAAATAATTTTTTAATATATCTTATTGTTAATATAATTAATTTTATATAAATTAAATATAAAATATTGAATGAATATATATATAATTACTTTCTTTTATTTTAATAACTGATTTTTGAGATAATATCTACAAAAATATATAAACTCTCAATATATATAATATCATATCAGAGCGGAATAATATTTGATATGAGATTTTAATTTCTTTTTATTCAATTTGATTTTAATTTTATCCCGTTGTAAATTTTTTCTTTATTCAGTTTGATTTCAATTTCATTCCATTGTGAATTTTTTTTAAATTGTCTTTTCGTTATGTGTATCATAAATTTGTAAGTGTTAACTGAAATTTATAAAAAATTATATTAAGTCAATTATCATTTGGGTTGGAATTAATAAAAAAATAAATTATTTTAACTCAGTTGAGGTATTTAAAAGAAATATTAAAATAATTAATCTCATATGAATAAAATATAAAATATTATTTTAATTTATATATAATTGGACTTTCTAACTTGCTTTCTAACTGAATTTTTAGATTAACACTCCTAAAATTATATAAATTCATAACATTCATAACACTTATATATTTAAACAAGTATATAACTCACTAATTATTATTATATGTTTATATAAGAAATTCCCTAATACCTTTATATAAAAATTAAAAATATTGGTCAACTTTGATGAAGAAGGATTCCTAATTTATTTATATAAAAAAATTAAAATATTAAACAGTTCGATTAATTTAAATAAATAAATATTTAACAGAATTGAAAATAAAAAATGTTATATCTTATAATTGAATCGATTATTTTATACAAACTACGACACTACCATAATTATATACCTATATAATTGATATGTATATTATTATGAATTAGATTGTAATTTTTATTTAAAAAAGCTCTTATCAGAAATGAATGAAACCAAAATCAAAATTGAACGGATCTAACTATACCTAAGTGAGATAGCCAAAAAAAATGAAAGATTCATATTGGAATTCAACCATAATTGAATTGGTAAAATTTTAAACCCTATATGAAGTTATAAAATTAATCATTTTTATTAATAATTATATAAAATCACATGGTTTGGTTTGATTGGCTTATATATGATTTGTGCAAAAATATAAATTATTCTTTCAATTATATTTTAAGATATAGAAAAACAAAGACATGTAAATAAAAATATTTTTTATTTTTACGTTATTCTTTATATATATGTATATACATATATATCATAGCCTCTAAGAAAAAGTTACAATAAAAGTAGAAGTTACAGTGAAAGGTGAATAAAAAGATAAAAGAATTTTTACAATTTCAATTAAAAAAGTATATTAATTACTTATTTTTTTTATCATTTTACAATAAAAAAAATTACACAAATTTCGCATACTAATTATCTGTAAATTTTTAATTTTCTCTTGGCTTTGACTTAAACCTTTTTTAGCTTCCACTAGACCTTTATCTTTTACATTGTTTTTATTTGCATTTCTATAATTTAAGTTTTTCAAAAAAGTATAACTAAAGAAGTTATAATGAAAGAAATTAAAAAAATGCAATTCTTTATTATATTAATTACTTCAACTTTTTTATCTTTTACAATATATCAAATTTCTTTTTTTTTTTTAAATAATAATAAAATAGATATTGAGAAAGTTTTACCTTTTTATAAGTACTTTTCGATTTGAGCGCAAATTAGTCATGTTTAGTAAATTTGGATACTATGAAGTTATATAAAAAAATTTCTTTTTTTATTTTTTAAAAAAGAAAAGATAAATATAATACTAATCATATGAAGAGTTTTTAACTTTAACTTTGCTCAGTTTATGATATTCCATTTATTATTATGTCATTTGATAAATGTATAAATTAGTCATAGGCAAAACTTACTTTTTTTGGGGTGGGTAACTTGCAAAAATACTCCAATTGTTGGGAAGCTTAATTCCAGGAATGTTCGCAAAATGAAAAAGTCGCCTTTGTTGAAGGGAGAGACTACCATTACATAGTATTCTCTCTAGTCTTTACCATTTTGCTAACATGAGCTCTATCCATCACTTTTTCTTAAATTTTGGGGGTACACAATAAAAGCACGTTCTTTGATGAAAATTTTAATCTAATATGATGAGTACTAATCACATTTGAATAAAATTATACTTAGATAAGATAGAATGTCAATAAATTAATTTTGAATGGATCGAAAAAAAATTATTATATAAAAAATTAAATTTAAATAAATTAAATAAAATATTTTGTACAAATTAATAAGACCATTTTTTTAATTAGATGGTTTAAACGCACCTAAACCACAATCAAGCTCCGTCCCTGTGAGTAATGTCATCAAAATTATGCACATAACATTTTTAATAATTAATCATTAAATAAATAGATTTATTTATTTTTATTATTATTTCATATATAAATTAGATATAATATTCTTCATTTTATGCATATATATGTTATATGTAAATACTTAGTATATTTTCTAAAATTTAGTAACCCACCCTGTAAACATATATATTACAATTGCCGAGGACTTCACAATTGAATTTTACAAAATTTTCGACTATTTTCTGAACTTTTCTTCTTTTTTAATTTTTAGATTAAAAACAAATTATAATACTAACCAACTCCAGACAATAGAAAATATTAAGAGATTTTTTCAAAAATATCGAAAATAATAATAAAAATTTTATTTTTACTGTTAAATTTTCTTTTTTCAATAATACTACATACATAAAAATATTTTTTTAAAAATACAGCATATCTAAAAATATTTTTTTAAAAATACTATATATACCAAAAATATACTATATATATACCAAACATATATTAAAAAATAATAATAAAAAAATAACTGTAAAATTGATAAAAAAAATAAAAAAATAATATATTTATGTAATCTTCCTAAATATTAAAAGAAGTTTCAATTTCAATAAACTTTTAAAATTTTATTTTTTTAACTAATATAATATTATTTTATTTATTTCAATTTTTATAAAAAATATGAAAAATAATTTTAAATTAATTTATAACAATTCAATTGTGGAAAAGGATATATAAGATTATTGAGGCAACACTAATCATAATATATATATATATATATATATATATTCAAAATTTTAAATTTTTTGGCAATATATCAAGTAACTCTCTTAGAAGGTAAATTTATATGAAATTTTGTATTCTTAGACCTATTTGTATCAATATTTTTGTACCATCATATCATAGTGTATTGATTGATGCAACGTTGATATACACTACGTATATATATATATATATAAAAAAATACATTTTTAAAACTGAAACTGTGATATAAAATAATAATGCATGACGAAATAATAAATTGGTGTAAAAATGTCGATTCAAATATTATTTTCCCTTCTCAAGAATTTGAAAATCAATTCAAATCTATTTCATAACAAATTATCATATTTAGAGATGATGTAACTAATGAAATTCAGTTCTATAAAATTAAAAATAAATAATTTTGAAAAAAATAAAAATCGGTCCAATTTATATTTAATTTCGTAAGAATTCAATTCAATTATCTTATATTAGGTTGATGATAATAATTTTTAATAAAATGATTTTGTACCTTATGTTCCTATAATAATAATAAAAACACCAAGTAATTAATCCCTGGGACCATGATTTGCCCAATCCATCCCCTAAGAACTAAAATACATTATTTACATTACCTCGTACAAAAACTTTGCATATTTCAATAACAAATGGGGGAACATTTTTCAATAATAAATAAGCTAAAGATAGAATAAAAATAAAAAAAAATAAAAAATAAGGACAATTGGGACCATTGTACAAATTCTAAAAAACCCAAGAAATTTTAAAATAAATAAAAAAGATGTTTACTTTTCCTTTTTTTAATTAGACAATATATAATTGATAGAAATTAATTACTACTCTAATGCACATACTTCTCGATAATACATTGAATATTTAAATTTCTTATTAAATTTTGTTTTGTTAGTAAAATAGAAGATTTCTTCTGTCACGTTATAATATTGAGAAGACAACTTGAATTCAATAACCCTAGTAGTCTAATTAAGACTATAGGAGACATAATGTTGTGCAAAATATAATCCCAATGTTAATTAGTATTTTTTTTTTTTGTCTATTGACACTCTCAAAGGATACAAAAACAATAGGCAAAAAAAAAAAGGAGAGACAAAAGCCTATAAATTGAAATAAAATTACCAAAAGAAGGAAGAATTTATTGGTATTAGATATAACTAACATACAATATGATTTTAATTTGTTAAAGAAGACAAAAATTAGTAACTAAGCCTTTAATTTTTCCATGAAAATAGACAAAACCTTAATTTCATCATATCTTGCCATCTCATTGATTTTGTAATTTGATTTCAATTAAGTAATATCATTTTTTATAGATTAATTAATAAAAGATTCATTGATCAATAAATCCATTAATCAATAAATTATTATTAAATAATAAATAAAATTATATATTATAATTTTAAATTAAATTCTAAATTTATAAACTAAAATAATCTAATTAATAATTTTTAGAATATACACATGCACAATAAAATGAAAATATATACACTCATTAATATGAGTGTATATAAAAAAAAACAAGAATGAGAATAAATATAATATAATTTTAATAATAATAATTATAACAAGTGATAATATTTTCTTTTGGATTTTCTATTATCATTTTAACCTTTTCCTAGGAATACAATTTTTAAAAAATATACACATATTTCTATCATATAATTTATTGTAAACTGTGCATTTTGCTTTATTTCACTTAGTTACTAAAAATACTGTTTACAAAGGATTATATATAGTAAACTATCAGTAAGTAACTAATTCTGTTTTATCAGTTTAATAAATAACAAACCAACTAACAAATTAAACAATATTAGTTTTACACTCCCCCTTAAAATGAACATACAAATTGTGTAAGTTCATTTTGCTGAGAAGGTAAATGAATTGTGTTGGGTATAAGGCCTTTGTAAAAAGATCAGTAGCTTACTCTGTTGTCCTCAAATGAAATAGCTTAATAACACCATGCTTAATCTGTTCCCTTATGAAGTGACAATCAACTTTAATGTGCTTTGTTCTCTTATGTAGTACTGGATTCTTTGCTATACAGATGGCTGAAGTATTGTCACAATAAAGCTCCACAGCTTCTTTATGCAAAATACCAAAATCTTTAAGTAGATACAACAACCACATAACTTCACAGGTGATTCCAGCCATGGCTCTACACTTTGCTTTTGCAGAACTCCTTGCCACTGTTTGCTGCTTCTTTGTCTTCCAACTAATCAACGTTTCCCCCAAGAAAATACAGAAACCAGTCAACGATTTTCTTGTTTCATTGCACCCAGCCCAGTCACTATCACTATAAGCCTTCAGCTTTAGAGATAAATCTGCAGACATCAATATTCCTTGACCTGGAGCAGATTTAATGTACCTAAGTACCTTGTAAGCTGCTTGCAAATGCACTTGTGCAAGTTCGTCCATAAATTGAGTAAGGACATGTACTGCATAGCATATGTCTGGCCTTGTTAGAGTCAAATAGAGTAACTTGCCAACTAGCTGTCTGTAAAGAGTAACATCATCCAATATTCCATTTGTGATATGAGTTAACTTGTGGTTAACTTCCATAGGAATGCTACAAGGCTTTGCACCTAACTAACCAAACTCCTGCAGAAGCTTCAATGCAAATTTCCTTTGATAGATTGAAATCCCACATTATGATCTTGCTATTTCTAATCCTAGGAAATATTTGACTGTTCCTAGATCTTTCAACTTAAATTGTGTGTTCAAGAACAATTTAAGGCTTTGTATAAGCTCAATATTATCTCATGTAATCAAAATATCATCTACGTACACTAACAAAGCAACAAAACCATATTCTATCTGTTTAGTAAAAAGAGAATAATCTGCCTTAGATTGTACAAAACCATGCTTCAACAAACAATCACTAAACTTGGCATTCCACTGTCTAGATGCCTGCTTAAGTCCATATAAAGACTTTTGCAGTTTACATACCATTTTCTCTCTATTCTTAGTAGTAGACACAGGACTAAAACTGCAGTGTCTTCCAGAGGTACCAAATTCAACTACAGACTCCCCCTGAATCTGGTATCCCTTAGGCAACTCTACATACACCTCTTCCATTAAATCACCATTTAAAAATGCATTATTGACATCTAATTGACTCAAATGCCAACCTTTTATAGCAGCTAAGGTAAAAAATAATCTCACAGTTGTTTGCTTAGCAACAGGACTAAATGTCTCTTCATAATCAAAACTCTCTCTTTGACTATATCCCTTTGCTACTAAATGGGCTTTATGCCTTTCAATAGACCCATCAACTTTGAACTTGGTCTTATAAATCCATTTACAACCTATAGGTTGTTTGCCAAAAGGTAATGGAACCACAATCCATGTTTGATTTTGTTCTAAACTTTTAGTTCATCACTCATTGCTAATTTCCAATGATACAAAAGAATAGCTTCTTGATAGGTATTAGGATCAGTGTTTGCAGAAATGGCTAAAGTGAATGATTTATGGTTATGATTTATATTATTGTATGAAAGGTAATGTTGGATAGGATAAGCTGTAACAGGTTGTAAGGAAATAGGTGGAATGATTGTGGTGGCCAAAGATGTATGGTAATCTTATAAATATGAAGGTGGTTTAACTGGTTTGGTACTTCTCCTAGATGGAAAAGATGGTTCGGTGGATATGATTGTATCATGATGTACTGCAGTATCACTTGTATCAGTGCATGAATGAGAATGTGATGATGTGGTTTGTGTAGGGGTAGGGGAAGATTGAGGTGACAATGAATGAACTGGAATATCAAAAGAATCAGGCAATGTTGGCATAACCAGAGAATCAGTATCAATGGTATGTGATTGTGAAACAAAAGAATTATTATAAGGAAACACATTTTCATGAAATTGAACATCCCTAGACACAATAATTGTTTTACTTTTTAGATCAAACAACTTATATCCTTTAGTGTGATTAGGATAACCTAAAAGAATGCATTTTTTAGCTCTTTCATCAAATTTTCTTATATGATTAGAAGGTGTGGCAGCAAAACATAAACATCCAAAAGATCTAAGATGATTGTAATTAGGTGTTTTATGAAAAAGAAGTTCATAAGGAGTCTTATTATCAATGTTTGAAGCTGGAATTCTGTTTATTATATATACTACCGTAAGTATAGCATCCCCCCAAAAATGTATAGGTAAGCAAGCATGAAACAACAATGATCTAGCTACATTTAGTATGTGTTGATATTTTCTCTCCACAACACCATTTTGTTATGGAGTATATGCACATGTTATTTGATGAATAATACATTTTGAAGAATAAAAAGTATTAAGGGAAAATTCTAAGCCATTGTCTGTTCTAATTGTTTTAATAGTAGTATGAAAATGAACTCATAAAATTGTGGTAATAAATGTGAAACATCACTTTTGTGTTTTATAAGAAAAACCCAAGTACTTTTTGTAAAATCATCAACTATGGTTAAAAAATATTGATTTCCATATAAATCAACTTGTGAATATGGACCCCACACATCTATATATAACAATTCAAAACACTGTGTGGTTTTATCAACATGAATTGGAAAAGGAAGTCTTTTCTGTTTTGCTCTTGGACAAGTAAGGCAAAGAGTATCTATATTATTGCCAATATGAGGTACAAGTTCTTGGAGTTTATTGAAAGAAAAATGACCTAATCTATGATGCTGGACTCGATAAGAGTTTGTACTAATGACATTACAAGTAATTGAACTATTATGTATAGGGACATATTGTATTACATGAGAATGTGACTGTGATGGAGGGCTTTGATGTAGATAATAGAGACCTTCTTTCATTTTAGCCAGTCCAATCGTCATCCATGATGATAGGACCTGGATAAAATAAAAATTGTCATACAGAATGAGGCAAATTTGTTTGTTGGCAGTAAGTTTACTAACTGATATAAGGTTGAATGAAAATGAAGGTACTAGCAAAACATTGTCTAAAATGATATAATCATTGAGTTTTACAGTTCCTATATGAGAAACTGAAGCTTTCATTCCATTAGGAAGTTGGACTGATACATTTGATACTGCACTGCAAGAATGAAACAATGCAATAGAAAAAATAATGTGATATGTGGCACCAGTGTCCACAATCCACAAAAATTCTGATTTTGTATCATTTAATAATTTATGAAATGTCTTGGTATTGGATGCAGAGAAGACAGAGTATGCCATATCTGCAAAATTGGTAAAGTGTGGTGTATTGGATAAGGCTGATGTTGAAGGAGCTTTTGATTGATCACTTGAAATTGCCATGAGCTTTTGAACTTGGACTTTAGACAAACTCAGACCATGTATTGTGGACTCCACTTGTGTAGGTTGATATTGCACAGGATCATAATTGTTACTGGAGTTAACAATAATAGCTTGTGGAAATTTTGTAGGAGCTGAAGTAAAATTCCTTGGTTTGTTGAATTTGAAATCAGCTGAATATCCTACCAATCTGTAACAATTTTCTCGAGCATGTCCTGGTTTGCCACAATGAGAACACTTGCTTTATGTAGCATCAGCAGGATAACCTATTATCTTCCAGCAACCTCCTTTGAGATGACCTGTTTTCCCACAATGAGTACACTTCATATCAGACTTCTTTCGAGCAGCCATAGTAGAAATCTCTGACAAAACATGAGCATGAATAACCAATCTATGTTGAGTTTCTTCTCTCAGTATGATGTTGTAGACTTGGTCTAGATCAGGAAATGGCTTCATTGCAATTATTTGAGAGCGCACAGCTTGAAATGTCTCGTTAAGGCCATTTAGGAACTTGAAGACATAGTCCTTCTGAATAGCCTCAACATATGTAAGAAAACATTCCTTATTACATTTTCCACAATAGCGGTGAGGAAAAGGACGAAAACTTCGCAATTCTTCTCATACAGCGTTGAGTTCGTTGAAATAGGCATCTACAGATTTTGTGCCTTGAGTTATTGTGCATAATAGTTGTTGCAGATGATAGATGTAAGTATCATCTAGTTGCGAAAAACGCTGATTCAATTTCTTCCAAATGAGGCTAGCATTGTCCATGTAGAATATGGTGGATGCAATCGATTGTGAAATAGATCGAAGCAACCAAGCCAAGATAAGATTGTTGCATCTGGACCATGCTTGAAAGGTTGGATGTTCTGGTGAAGGTTTGGAAATAGTTCCATCGATAAACCCTAATTTGTTTCTGATAGAAACAGCTAAGATAAAAGATCATTTCCACGAATTGAAATTTAGGAATGTAAGTTCTGGAGTAACCAAAACTGAGCTATGATTCTCACAATGGTGAATGTAATAAGGAGAAGAAGTATCTTCGTTAGGGTTATTGAGAACCATTGTCGATTGAAAAATAAGAAAAAATCGAAATAAGAATTCAATTATGTGTTTGAAATATCAATTGATAAGGGATATGATTAGAAAACAAAGGATTAAAAGAAAAATTAGAAATTTTTTGGAAAATTAGGTTTACAATAGAAGGAAGAAATTGATTCTCGTGGAAAAGACGAACAAAGCTCCCAATGCGCTAATACCATGTTGTAAACGGTGCAAAATCCTTTATTTCACTTGGTTATCAAAAATACTGTTTACAAAGGATTATATATAATAATCTAATCTGTGATTAAATACTAACTAATTCTGTTTTATCAGCTAATAAATAATAAACCAACTAACAGATTAAACAATATTAGTTTTACAACCATCAGTTGAAGAAAGGTGAACATCGACATAATGAAGAAGATGAGGCTTTTGGTTTGGTCTGTGCAAACTCTGGTTATTATAAGAGGAAAAGGCCCTAGCTTCTTTCTCTCCTCTTTTTTCTCTCTTCTCTCTTGTTGCCTTATTTTGGCACCTCACTTTTTTTGTTCTTCCTTTGCTTTCTCTCTCTTGTGTAAGTCTTTCTCTGTCTCACGGGTTTTGCTTATTTTTATCCCTTTTTTTCATATTTTTATCTGTTTTTGTTTTTCTTTCTGGGTATGTCTCGGTGGGTTTTTTTAATGGTGTTTGCAGATTCATTTGTTGTAGAAACTGATGGGGTTGTTGCTGATATGGATGTAAATGGTACTTCATTGTGTTCTTCAATCGTTAATGGTTAGTATTCTCCATTTGTTTTCTTTTGTTGCTTATTTCTAATCGATTTTCTTTTTCAGTTAAGACTTGTATAAAGTTTGAATCAAACGGTGTAAACAGTCTGTAAAGCTGGTTTATTTTACCAACTTTTATGAGTTTCTTGGCTCTATAGTAGACCATTAACCCAGAAAAGTTAGATTAGAAAAAGGGAAAGAAACTGATTTTTTTACTTTTTCTGTTTTCATTTATTAGGGGGTTTGTTTCTCGGAATCTCGAGTGATTGCCTTCAGGAGAAGTGACTGAATAGGAGGAAGCCATGTGATTATTTATTTTCCCAAATTTTTTTACACAATCTTTTTGTCTTTTCTTGTTTATTTCCCAAAATTTTTTACTCAATTCTTGTTTTTCTCTTTTGTAATGCTGAATTCAGGAACAATATGCTCTGATAGGAGCAGCTTTCTTTCAGATATCTGTATCATGAAAGGGCATGTAACAACACACTCTGCCTCTTCTTCAATCTTCCTCTACACTTCAAGAAAACACTACTTCTTTGATTAAAGAGAATGAGGAACTCCAACATGAAAAAATGAAACCATACACAAGAAAATGGGAAGCAAGTGTTATGGACACAATTGATCAATTAGACCTCATCTCAAAGCAAGAAAAATATTCAACAGATCACCAATGTGATTTTATGCATAATGTACCTGCTGTTTTCTTTTCGACTGGAGGCTATACTGGTAATGTTTATCATGAATTTAATGATGGGATTTTGCCTTTGTTCATTACGTCCCAGCATTTGAAAAAGAAAGTTGTGTTTGTGATTCTTGAGTTTCATTATTGGTGGATGAAGAAATATGGAGACATTCTTTCACATCTTTCAGATTATCCTGCTATTGATTTTAATGGAGATAAGAGGATACATTGCTTCCCTGGAGCCATTGTTTGTCTTAGAATCCATGATGAACTCTCTGTTGATACTTCTTTGATGCAAAGGAATAAGAGCATTGTTAATTTTCGAAATCTCTTAGATAAAGCATATAGGACTAGAATTAAAGGTTTGATTTGAGATGAAGAACAAAAAGCTTAGGAGAAACTGAAACAGAAAGAGCTTGCTTTATCTCCTTCATCAGAAACCTTGTTAGAGATAAGAAAGGAAGTGCAATAAGAAAAAATGAAGAGACCTAAATTGGTTATTTTATCAAGAAATGCATCCAGAGCTATAACTAATGAGAATTTGGTGGTAAAGATAGCTGAAGGAATTGGATTTCGAGTCAAAGTTTTGAGGCCTGACAGAACCACAGAACTTGCCAAGATTTATAGGGCATTTAATACAAGTGAAGTTATGATTGGTGTTCACGGTGCTGCAATGACTCATTTCTTGTTTATGAGGCCAGGTTCTGTGTTTATCCAAGTGATTCCTCTTGGAACAGAATAAGCTGCAGAGTCTTATTATGGAGAACCTGCTTAGAAGCTTGGTTTGAAGTATATTGGATACAAATTTTGCCTAGAGAAAGCTCATTGTATGACAAATATGATAGAAATGATCCTGTTCTTCAAGACCGTAGAAGCATATCCGAAAAGGGGTGGCAGTACACAAAGATAATCTATCTCGATAACCGAGATGTGAGATTAAACCTTGGAAGATTTCGGAAACAGTTAGTTCGTGCCTATCAATACTCTATCAGGAAAATGAATCATCATCTCCATCATCAACCGCATTAATATTCCACACTTGCATGAATTTGGGGATGTAATAATCCCTTATTCTTTGCTACTTATCATTGATTCATTTTATATTTGCACATTCTAAAGCGCACAAAAAATGGTCAGCTAGGAACATTCATTGTGGAGATTAGTGCATTTACAGATATTCTATTTTGTACATTTAAGCAGCATACTATAATAAACTTGTGTAAATACTAAATAGTATGATATTTGAAGCAAAGTTTTGCTATGAGTTAAAGATATAATGTAATATTCTAATTGGTTGATGTCTTTATTACTTTCTTTTTCATTGGATCCATAAACAGTGAGGTATTCTCACCTAGTCACCTTCAGTTGACATTCTCTTCAATGTTTTCTTGTGATAAAGTTACTTCTTAAATGATATCCTTAGCCTTTTTTTTTTTTGTTTTTTTTCCTTTTCCAGCTCCAAGTTGAACTTGAATCTGAACTGCGCAAGACTTTACAGTCATAGAGTCTTACAGTCATAGAGACGACTCCAGTACCAAGGAATCATGTAGAAGTAATCTAATTAACATTACGTTTGTCCGTAGCGATGGATCAGTTGGCTCTTTGGCCAACTTGCCCTCCGGTTACATTATTTCATGGCAAATCCTGATGGTCCTACCATTGTTTTTGTCCATAGCAAGAGAAATTGCTCATATTAAGCATGTGCAATGAGCTATGGGATGGATATTATGTTTCCAATTTCATACAGTAAAAATAAATAACTGGATAACTGGGTTAAAAGTAATATTTTGATTTTAACTTGATCTGATCATAATTAGTGCATTTATCACCTTTAATTAAGGATTTAGGGTAGCCCTCCCTACGAGAAAATCTTAGACTCTGTCTTTTAGTCAGTGAATCACGCAGATATATCATTTTCTTATTGGTGGAATCTAGTTTCTTTTTTTCTTGGTTTGGTATTAAAGTAAGAAATATTTGGAAAAAAAATATATAAGAAAAGTAGCAAACTGATTAGCTGCCTCAATTCTTCTTCTATTTTTATGTTTCATTTTTCATTTCTTGCTACCCTATTGATAATTCTGCTCTGGAGACACTGATAAATAATTAATTACAATAGCTTTGAAGACTGTTCATCAAACCAAAAAGTTCAAGGCCAAGCCAGATGTTAAGCTTTGTCATCTGCCTAGATTTTAACCTGGAAAATTAGTCTTTTTTTTTTTTGGGTCCAATCTACTGCCATTACAGTGAATCAATGATCAGGGAAAAAAAGGCTTTGTGATGAAGTAAATGAATTATTAATCATATGACATTCCTCTTATGTACATGAAAGCCTGTGTTCAATCTGTCAGCCAATCTCTCTTTGCAATTATCAACGTTTCCTAACTCAAAAATATTAGTGTTTTGTGCTTCGAGCAAAAGCACCGTTGGCAATGTCATCTTCGTTAAGTGACTGATGGATAAGTGATTGGAGGTGTTGTTATGCTTTAAGTCAAAACATTATTGCAGTGATCTTCACTTATTTTGAGTTTAGCTTCAAGTCGAAGCATGTAGTGAACTTCACCTAGTTTTAGTTAAAGTCATCGTTTTGAGGTCTTCGTTGATGAATGGGCTGGAGGCGGTGTCCTAGCATTCCTTCTACTGTCATCTGCATTGGAAAAATAATAAAATAAAGGAAATTTTATTCCTTTCAGCATGGAAAAATAATAGTGAATGATGCTTCAGTTGGTTATACTTGCCAGAGTCTTTCCCTCCAAGAGAAGATCGACGAGACTTGTCAGATCCTGATGATTGAACTCCAGTAAGTGATTGTCTCCTTACTGCCCTTGTATTAGCTGTAATATGTGACCTTATATCGCTGTTATTGCTTGGGTCACTGATGGGTGATTGTGCTTCCTTTGAATGCTGTTGATTCCTGTAATTTGTCGGACTATCAAATGACATGAAAGAAATTTCATTCATACATTTCTATCATATGATTCCCTAATGTTTATCAACATCACATGCTGAATTGATCATTATGAAAAATATTGATTAAGAATGCTAGCTGGATTAATCCTAACTCTAGAAATACTATGGTAGAAAATATTGAAGATCACTGCTTTTGCTGATAATGTGGTAGAAATACTAACGAAGAATTTATATGAACCAAAACAGGTATAGTAGTAAAGGGACAGTCCGTGCATACCTCTTCTCAGAACCATTAATCAGTTTTCCAATTGTTCGCAAAGACTTCCTTATTTGAGATCCTTTTCCATTTGCACTACTAATCAAAGTAGTTGTCTGAGAATCTGTAGGAAGAGCAAGTTCATTTTGCATCAGAATCTGAACCTCGTTTCTTGCAGGTACTTGTGGTTCAGGTGTCGATGGTAGCTGAAGTGGTGGAATTTTTGTCTTGCTGTCTTTTTTGAACATTCGCTTTTGATGGGAAGAATTAGTGGGACTTCTAGGAGCACTAAGCCGATATACTTCCATCATGGAACTGCCAATAGGAGAATGCCCATATAATTTTGACATTGCTTCTGGATCTCGACATTGACCATATTTCTGCAGTGTCACCGTCTCAAAATATGGGGGCTTGGTTATGTCATCTGGTGCTACCTTTGTCTGGAAATTATCCTTTTTAGTGATTCTTGGACCTTCCAAACTTAATCTTCGGGAACGAGTTGGTACAGAAGGTGATTTTGATCCCGTTCTATCTGTGGGATTTGCTGTTTGAGACTTCATGTTGCTGCCATTCTCAATGCTAAGTCTCCGCACACGTTGAGGAGTTTGTTCCGCCATTGCTTTTGGTTTCTCACGGGGAGATATTGGCTCCTTCATTTTATTGAACTGTATGTTCTGTGCTTCCTTGCTTGCCAATGCCCTTTTAAGGTTCTCAACCTGCATGATGAGAAAGTGTTAAACTTCTTGCAGTAATTTAACATTATGATGTTGGAATGGCATTTATGGCCATTTAATTAATACGCTGAGCAACCCAAAGAAGCTATTTTCTTGATCAAATTATCCCTCCTGATAAAACAATTTCATATTTTAAATAAATTTTGAAACACTTCAATCATTATTGTTGAGAGAGAAAATAAAGTAAGTTAGCTATAGTACCAGAAAAATAAGAATGTGAAAGGAAGCCATATCAAAGAAAAAGTTTCAAATTTTGGTATTTTGTCCCAAGCAATCAACAGCTGATGTAACAAGGAGAGCAACACTTGTTTATTATTGCAACAGAATAATGATGAACCTAAGTATCTAAATAATTTGAACTCATGTCTATAGACATAGAAGACAAGCTGCTGAGATTTGAACCTTTAATGAATATATTTACCTGTTCCTTGAGTTGCATAATCTCACTGCTCTCTTTATTTGCACGAGCAGCACCAAGTTCAACTGTAGATACCCTCTGAGCAAACTTCAAAGTACCTATTGTCTCCCCAAAAGAGTCTCCTTCTGGACTTACATGAGCAAACATCAATGTTTTAGCATGTCCACCTGAAGCGAAAATTTGCAGAAGAAAATTGTCAGCATAGATTGGATAATCAATAACAAATCAGTGAGAATGATAGAAGCTGAAGTATTGAGGGGAAAAGATTGGTATTTGCACATTCCCACCTAAAGAGTCTTGCAAGAGCAGTGTGAGCTTGCTGTTTCTGTAAGGGATGTGAGAATTTCTCTGAGCCAATGCGGTGATAACATCTCCAAGACAGGAAAGAGACTTGTTGATATACTGTGCCTCCTTGAGTGTATCTCCTGTAACTTCTGATTTATCTACTCTTTCACTTCCTGCAAGGTCTATCAAATGCAGGCAACTACGGAGAGTACTTCCAGATGTATCTTTACCATGCACATGAATTGTCAAAACACTGCATATGCATGTTAAACCACCCAATCAAAATTTGTTTCAATATATTCTTTACTATTCACATATTCATTTATATTTATTCATTTAGTTAGTTTTGATAACTATGATGTCACCTTCATTTTTCAGCAAAAGGAGAGTTTCAACTTTTTAAAACACATGGCAACAAGGTCATTTGAAAAATGTGTGTATAAATCAGCTTCTGAATACTAACCTATGGGATCGACTACTTTGGTTGTTCATTGCAGTGGAACTGACAACACGATTCATCTCACCAAGTTTCATCAGATTGACAACATCATCAGTGGACTTTACAGAGTGCATTTTAGCATCTGGAAGACTCAAGCCATTGTCACCGATGCAACTTCGAATCTCTAACTTGTGCATGGTTAAGAAACACAATTACCATGCAACAGAAAATTATCTTTATTTTCTTTCATACTTCTATAAATGCTTATTTTGACAATGTAAATATGTTTCTGTAATTTGAAAACAGCAAATGTGAAAGGATATTTAGTGGCTGATGAATCCTCTGCTAGAAGGTCTCGTACTTGCTCATTATATATTTCCACCATTTGAACTTGAATATCATAACTTATGACATCCTTCCTTTTCCTAGACAACTGAAAGAGGTCATTCAGAGCTAGATAATTAATCCCCATATCTTTAGTTGACCCACCTGAAGGACCACTCTGTAAACACACAAGTTATATCAGATTGGAAATCAATGATCAAATATATGAAACTTGTAACAAAATTGCTGGAAAGTAAACATGAAGTAAGCTAAAATTTTATGTTCCAAAAGGAAAAATCAAATCAAATAAAGAGCCTACCATGGTATATGTTTTCCCTGATCCAGTTTGACCATAAGCAAAAATGCAGACATTGTAGCCATCCATCACGGACCTGATCACTGGTTGTGTGTCCTTGTACACCTCATCTGAAAATAAAGATGTGATGCTATCACCAGATTTCAGTTCATGAGGTCATAAGCCATCAAATCTTTAGGTAATACGACCTTGGGTGGCAGTAGGACCAAAAACTCGGTTAAACTGAAATTTTTTCCTTCCTTCTTTTCTAGGCTTTAATGGATCCAAGATCACTAGTGAACCATCCTCTCCAACAAAATCTATCACATTACTTCTTTCACCAGCAATGGCGGGCCTAATTCTGCAGTATACTCGAATATTTCCTGAGAAAAATCTGTATCAGGATGGTCTTAAAGTAAACATTATAACAAAACAGAAAGAAAAAACTTTCTTAAAAATAAAATAAAATTATGATGTTTAAAACTAATAAACAATTTCAACAGTAACCTTACCTTTCAAATCTTGAACCATGTTGTATAAGTTCCTGTTCTCTTTCAATACTTTGTGGTATCCAAGAGCAGAAGTAGACATCTCCTGCACCTGGTATACTGAACTCCATACCAAAAGGCAAGCACAAAAAGCTTTCAAAAATCTTCTTTACATAAAAAAGAGCATTACTATGTGCCTTTGCAAGTATTAGAACTAATTTACAAAAGATAGACTTTTGACACCCCCACAGTATCTCATTCTCACAGGCAATTTCTCAGGACAATGGAATTCTTGGCTGTCTCAAAAATATATGAGCAATTAAAACCCAAGACTGATTGCATGCAAGAACAATAGCTAGAAATGGCAGGTACAAAAATGTCTTAGAAAGACATTGCTGAGGAAGAGTACTTTCGAAGATCCAATATATCATTATAAACAGTGATGGAATTGCAAAATCTTAGGTATATAGGGTTAATAATATGGAACACAGGAAAATGATACTCTGAAGGTTCTTGATAAAAAACTATTCTCCTAATTATTTTTCAGAGCAACTTACCGAGCTTTGTAAAATCTATCTGAAACTGGGACTGCAAGTTTTCAAACTCCCTCTCTGTCTTTGTCAACAGGGCCTTCAGATCCTGAAAGATGAAAATAACCAAGTAGCTATAAAAGTAGTCCTCCACGGTATACACTCGTTTCTTTCTACATCAAGAGCTCTATCCTCATAAGTGGATAATGCATAACATGCCATGTCCCCTTCCAGTTTTTGTTTCTTTCCATCTTAATAAACAACATTACTGCATGAAACTTTTACTAATTGTTTTATATCATGCTGGTTCATTTCTTGGCTGTACAGGGTGAATTTCCTATTGAGACAAAGTAGAACAAATGCGAAATAGTTCATGCATAGAGCTGATTGCAGATGTTAAATTCTTTCAAAAAGTAACTGATAGTTCATGCATAGAGCTGATTACAGATGTTAAATTCTTTCAAAAAATAACTGTTACATTTCAGTGAATTTAACTTCACATTTTTCTGTTTCTAATTTCAGGCAAAAACAACTAAATGAGACATATAGCAGAAAGCTTTCTAGCACTTTTTTACTTTAGTGGAACTCCTTAAGGCAACTAAGCAATAAGATAGACCATAACCTTAATCCGTCAAAATTAGAAATATAGGGGAAAGCACTAACCAGAAGTTCATTTTCATGCATTTGAAATAAATGCCTGTGCTTGCAGTTACCCTTTCTTATGCAAGCCTGACAACACTGCAAAACATGTATGAAGAACACATCAATATGTCTTTAGAGGTTAATGATGCAACACCCAAAAAAATACTTGTGCCAATGTACTAACTGTATAGCCAGTCAAAGAATCATCTGATGATATTCAACATATCATAACCATCTACAAGTGAAGTACAATTTTACTTATATATGCATATGTTTTAATCAGCATTACGCATACAATAATAATATTCTGCAAATCAACAATATGTTAAAAGAAAAAGCTTTGTGTTAATTTTCAAACAAATACACTTCAATATATTTTGAAAGCGAAACATATCAGTTGCACATAAATTTTTGAAAAGTAATTTTTCAGAAATTAGTTATTCATTGGGAAAAGATGGTGCATTTAAGCATTGGAATGAAGAAAAAAAAAAACAGAGAAACAAGGTGAAATAAAGAATGGAGAGATTTTTTTAAAAAATAATATATAGTGAAAACAGCTACTGTGGCATCTACCTGCATTGACAGTGCAAGGCAATGCAGTATGTCAAAAGTAAATCAACTATGAGACTACTCTGATATATATGGGCATGTAGTAGACAAATAAGATACAAAATGCAGCAGGCAAAGTTATGCCTTGTTGTCACAGTGCAAAATTGAACAAGCAGGTATCAATACAAGCACCAACTTACA
This sequence comes from Aleurites moluccanus, assembly GCA_948193065.1. Lineage (NCBI taxonomy): Eukaryota > Viridiplantae > Streptophyta > Magnoliopsida > Malpighiales > Euphorbiaceae > Aleurites > Aleurites moluccanus. The sequence goes on from CANXYC010744446.1 coordinate 23,694, forward strand.
TATTCATTGTAGCCTAGCAATGATTTAGCAACTAAGGCCAATTACAAATTTTCAAGATCATGTATCATCAAAACAAGACTCTGAACTACTATTAAAACTTTAGAGTAGAGAAATTAAAAAAAAAAAATTCATACTTTACAATCTTAGTTAACATTAAACATTTCATAAAGGTAGCTTTCATTTGTCGCAATATTTCATGAAAAATAAAGTATCAGTTGCATTCTCAAAGACTTCCATAGAACTTTAAACATTAAAAGGAATCAAGAGAAAATTTCAATACAAGAGGGCAAAGGGAAATATATCAGGCAGTTGACAGAATATTAGAAATGATCTGTAAATTTAATAACTTCCCAGATGCATTACAGGCATTAAATAAAGTTAGGTTGATTTTAAAGAAACATACCTTGGAATCTCCAAGTTCAGATGAATCCTTTAGAGGCTTTGATGTTGAATGAGAAGGTATGATACTTTTTTCTTTTAGAAAATCATCGATCATTGATTTTAACTGTTTTTAGGAAGAAAAAAAGGTTTACAGTTTCATAATGACTTCATCAAAGTAAAAGAATTTTCAGAAAAGATAAATGGTCTGAAGAACACATATTTCACTCTCTTAAGATTAATATGAAGAATTATACCCAGAGATTTGACTAGTGCAGTAACATAACAAAAAGGAGAAAAGTTATTTCAAAGGGTAACTTTTCAGTGCTTAATTTTTGGCTAAATCTGAAGGCAATATATGACAATTTTCACCAGAATCAGCATTTTCAAGGTATATGCTCAAGACCAACTAGTTTTTGCTACAGTCAAAATTTAAGGCAAATTGTCTGATTCACAGCTCATAATTAAATATCAAGGATTTCAGGTTAATGCATGGACATCTTAGTTTAAAAAATAGAGATCATGGAGTAACATAAGTTCCACTCTACTTTTCTGTTTCAGATGCAATTATGATTATTTATGTACAGTTTCTGCTGAAATGTCATCAACTCTTGATTGAAGCCTTCTTTCATATTTTCCTTGCTTTTTCTTTTTTTTTTTTTCCAACTAGAAACACATGCACACATATGGACACATTGATAGAACAACATCAGAAGAGATACTAACCAAACTCACTTGAGAGAAAGAAAGATGTATATTTACTTATAGCTTGAATTTAGCAAATTATATTTAAGTAATTATCTAGCATCTCATAAATTCAATATCCTAACTCCTTAAGACATTTAAATATGATATTCTACTGTACATCATCTCCAGCAAAAGTATCCTCAAATAAGAGAAGTGGAATTGAGTGAAGCTCTACACTTGGGCAACAATGTAGGACTACAAGGAGAGTTGCTTAAATATGTTCGTGGTAAAGTTGTCTATTGATTTAAAATTTTAAATCTAACACACCTCAGGGTTATCCTCTGTACAACTTGACATGATCCTGCTTACTAACTTCCTCAAATCCTGTTGCACAAGAAGAACAATGGTAAAAATTAAAGAACTTACATAACACAGACTCCTTCAATCCCTGCTTTTTCCTTTTCTATTTATCTATTGAATTAAAGCAAATTTCGTATGTTAAATATCTGAGCATTACCATATTACCAGAACGCAAGGACATAAGAACGTTGCCATCATTGTTCTCCTTTGTATCAGCCACATGTTCAGAAAGTATCTTGGCTATTAAATCTACAAAATCAAATGTTACCGTTTGAAATTAAATGAAAATTTTATACCAAGAAAAAACAAAAACCAGTAGTCACGATCTCTCAAAGTACATTTCAAATACACTATAATTTCCTTATAGCAGATGGTTGAAAATGACTTCCTAAGTGACAATTGCAAATTATTAGTTGGAAACTAAGGAATGGTTTGTTTCATTTATTAAAACAACCAAAAAACTGGAAAAAAAATTGTATCAAGTAATTTTGATTTGAGGATTGTATATTCAGTCCCTAGTCTATATTCAATTAAAACCATATAGATAGTTCTACCAATTCATCACCATTTGCAATGAAAAAAATAACTTGCAGATTAGTTCCTAAGTTGATTCTGAACAACTTGTACTATTGCAGTCTCTATCATATTATATGTTCAATTTTTTAGGTGTTCTTCAAAACTGCATTACATCCTCATTTATTATCCAAGCCACACTTCTTCTGTCACTACTACATAAACTAGCAACACAGAAGAAATCAAATAGATAAATATAGTAATTTACAAGAGATGGCAAATATACCTGCAATTTTCTGAATGTCAACATCTGTAGGTGGTTGTTTATCATATACTGCTGACATGTCCAAGTGTCTACAAGAGTCTGATGAGATGGAATGAGAATGTTTCACATTTGCAGGATGCACAACCATAGGTGATCTGATAGGCTTATAAAAGCCATTTCCACCATTCATCTGCTTGCACTCCTGGTATGTTTTAAGCGCTAAGAGGCAGTCAACCACTTTAGCTGCTGACCCTGCCTCCAGTACATCCTTTTCATATAAATTCAACAACTTAATCAGCCATATGTTAGCACTTGCACGTATAATTCAAGCATTTGTAATTCAACTTGGTGTAGTTAGTTGTTTACCCTCTCAAGATCAGAAGCTTCGAAGGCAGGCAGCTTCAACTCTTCAACAGCCACCAGAAAATTCCTTACATTCTCAAAATACTGGTAGGCTGGTAATGGCTGTGGTTCCCGGTTTAATGATTGTAAAGGTGTATGACTTTCTACAACCTTAAAACATTTCAAAAAGCAGACAATTAGATTAATCAAAGTACTAAATTCCACCCCCCCCCCCAATAACCCAATTAGCCAACCACTAACCATTTAGCCAAAAAATAAAAACTTTATTGCTTAGTACTCAGTTCCCATTAGATTTTATTCACATTATCCCAATCAGAATATTCATTCGTAAATCTTCAATTTCTTTGTCCACTAAACATATAGTCTCGTAAGAAAATTATGATATCAATTAGAGAGATGTAGTTACCTTAGGCACTGCCCCTGGATGTACTTTATTAATGGCATTGCACAAAATTAATCCATTTCTCAAGCGAGAAACAAACTCTTTCTCTGATGCATGGCCTGATATGCCTAATGGACCCACTAGACTTTCAAGCCACGCAGCAGCTTGGAATCGTCTACAAGCTTTAAGAAAAAAAGGAAAAACAAAAAATAGCAGTGCAAATTAGGATCAAAACAAAGGTTAATTCCTGGAAAATCAACAATTTTATAAAAGCATCAACATTGAAGCTTTTCATTGTTCGAAACCAAATAAACAAAACCCACATTTTCAACCGAGTAAAAATTGAAAAAATGGAAAAGGAAGCAACTGACTAAAAGAATAAAAATGAAAAAAAAAAACCATCTAATGTTTTTCTTAGGAACCGGACAAAGAATAAAATAGAAACATGAATGAAAAATGCACACCTGCTTCTTCAGCTTTTCTTGAAGCTAATATGTCGTAGAGCCCTTCTGTACTTGTATAATTCTCCATTAATGCCTAACCCACCTCTGTTAAAGATTGACCAATTTATAATCAAACGATTCAAACCCAAATACTAAAAATCAAAAATCAAAAATAAATATCTAAAACCAAAAAAACAAAAAATACCCCTCTTTTTTTTCTTCAATACAAACTAAAGAAACTCCATTTATGTATCTTCCAAAAACATAATTCACAGTAATTAAAGAAACAGATATAAACCCATATACAATTTGCTTCAAAGATTCAAAAGAAACATACTTTTTGCCTTTCTGGGTATCTATCTTCTCCAAATTTAAATCCAAAAACCCTAAAAAATCATAGGGAAAAATCCGAGAAAGACTGTGATTGTTTCCCTACTTTTGTTGGCTACTATATCTGTATTACACAACAACAAAGCACAGGCTTTTTGTTTCTTTTTGAACTTTCGGTTCGAACTTAGTTTGGATCCGAACCTCAGGTTATGGAATCGTAACGTTAACTTTTGGATTTTTTGAATTCAAATTTGTAGGGTCTGTTAAGAATGATCTTGGCCATTTAATTTGCCATGTTGGAATCTAATCTGACAGTTAATACTGAAGCGTGATTTACATGGAAATACTTGCGGTTGGGATTTGCTTAGGTTTATTGTTCATTGCACCCAAAGGTTAGGGATTTGCAAGGGAAATGTAAGTCATAAGTATTTGAGGGATAATAGTAATTTGATTTTCTACCTTACTAGTATTTATCACTGGATTCCATTTCTAAAAGGGGTTTTATAATAATAATAAAAAAAAAATTTATGGTTTTTATTTTTTTATGATAATTGACTAACACTTCTATAAATCTTATAATTTTTTATTTTAAAAAATCGATTTTTTTAATAAGTATATTTAGGACATTCGTTAAGAGTAATTATATCAGATAAAATATAATTATAAAATAATATAAATAAATTAATATAAAAATGAGTTGAATGAGAAAAAAAAATAAATTTTGATATATTTATATTTTATAACAATCGCTATTATCTGAAATAGTGTATTAAAATCTTCACTTCTCATTCATTTATTTTATTTTTAAATTTATTTATTTAGTATTATCTGAATTTTTAATTTTTAATAAGTATTTTCAAAATACTCATTAAAAAAAATTATTTTTTATTAAATTTAAAACTAGAGTTGTCTAATAATAAAATTATTTCATCAGTAGTTAAATATTTAATATCCTTGAGCGGGAAAATTTGTATTCCTTGCATCTACCAGGACGTATTGCCAAGGAAAAATAATATGTTATAGATCATTATTCATGAGTGAAAAGTTACAGAAGTGTATATGATATTATTACCACCATATAGACAATTCAGCTAATACATTAAAAAAAAAAAAAAAAAAAAAAAAAAAAAATCACATGTCTATTTTTATAGTTGATTTTTCTAAGAAATGCCTTGAAAGAATTTTGTAAGAGTAATTATTTTCGATAAAATTTGATTCAAAAATTATTTCAGATAAAATATATTAGAAAATAATTATTTCAAATAAAAATAATTATTTATAAATTTTTATTTCTCTGCATTAAGTTTTCAAATTTTTATTTTTTTATTATATTGAAAATTTTTTATGATAAAATAAAATTAAGTTAATAATAATTTATATCAAAAAATTGCATTTTTTTTTAGAAAAATATATTTAATTAATCAAACTTAAGCTTCCTGATCAGGCTCATACTATGCCGCCCTAGCTAATATATGGGCAATACGATTCGTTGACCTACAAACAAATTAAAACTTATAGTCTGGAATTGTATTTGATAAAAATTTGATAATCTTGGATAATAAGTTCAAGGCTGGAAAGGTTCTTCGAAGAACTATTGAAACCATTTTATAAGAAGTTGGTAGTTAAATTCCATTATCACATTGCTTAAACCATAATCCTTTAGCCAGTTAAGTGCCTCTCTGCAGCTAAGCGCTTAAGCTAAAGTTTGCTTAAAAGAACCATGTAAAACACCCTTTTTCGCAGCAATGAACTGTCCATTTGCATTGCGCAAGACAAAACCATACCCCATTGCATTTTCCTGGGCAAATAAAGCTGCATCAAAGTTACATTTGAGGATACTCACGGGTGGTTTAGTCCATGTCACAGCAGCAACTCCAATTCCATCCTTTTGGAACAACTTCACACCCTGTGCATGTTGCCATTGCGTGAGCATCATCATAACATCCCCAATTACCTTAATTTCTGAATCAGATTTGTGTTTCCAAACAAAAGAGTTTCTATTGTACCATAAACTCCACAAGATCATAGCTGCCATCGAAACTTCATCCATCTTTCCCTTATTTAAAACCAAGTCCCACCATTTTTCAAAGCTTGATATAGCCCCATTTAGATCCCCCAAAGAAAAACATTGTCATACCTTTCTTGCGAATGGACAAGAAACAAATACATGTAATTCATCTTCGAGTGCACTGTTGCACATTAGGCATTGAACATCAACTTCAACTCGTCTTAAATATAAAGCTGACAATGTAGATAATAATCCAGATAGAGAACACTATACCAAATTCTTTGCTTTGCCAGGAATTTGCAGCCTCCATAATTTCCCCCATTCAACATTAGCTTGATTAACATACTGCATATTGAGATCTTCAACCAAAAAACAGTAGACACTTTAACTGTGTAAACCCTTGTTTTATCCTTACTCTACATCAAACGATCCTCCTTTGGAAACAGACTAATAGGGATTTGATTAATATGATGTCTATCTCTCTCATTAAACAAATCAATAAGAAGGTCTATGTCCCATAGTGGCATATGCAACGACATTAATGAGTTTCCTTTTGCATTTTCAGTGCCTGGCAATATTGGAGACGTGATATATGGGTGTGCTGAATCCAGAAGTTTGTTTATGTTAAAGCCTGAACCTACTCTATTTTGAATCCCACCCTGGAGCAAATTTTGTGCTGACATTACACTCCTCTAAATAAAGCTAGGATTTGATCCCATCTTTGCTTCCAAGAACGATGATTATGGGTAATAGCGGGCCTTATATATTAGTGCCACTAAGGTGTTTGGTTCTAACAATAACATTCGTCCTTGCTTTGCCAACATAGCAGTGTTAAACTCATGTATTTTACGAAATCCCAACCCTCCTTTAGTTTTATGCACACAAAGTTTGTCCCATCTCATCCATCTTATACCCTCATGATTTTGCCTTGTTTTCCCCCACCATAAAGAATTGAGCATACTCTCCAACTCAGCACATAGAGGTAAAGGAAGTGCAAACACACTCACCACATATGTTTGAACAGCTTGAGCCACTGTTTTCAGTAATATCTCTTTTCCTGCTCGAGAAAGGAACTTGTTTCGCCATCCCTAAATACGTTTCCACACTTTGTCCTTTATAAAAGAAAAAAATTGTGTTTTGTTGCGACCAACCAGTGATGGTAATCCGAGGTATCTGCCATTGTCTTGCCTGCCATTTACACCCCAACAGAGACTGATACTTTCACGCATCATATGACTCATATTCGAGCTAAAATTAATATATGTGTTAAATATTAGTTAATCATTTTGTGAATTACAAATTAGTTACTAGTTAGTTAGAACAACTATATTTACTCTTATCCTTAGGCATCTTTCTTTTTATGTATACAACTATACATACAACCAAATATTCTTTGGTTTAGTAACTGCCATTTTTGTATATATATATATATATAATAGCTATTGTACATAATTCATATAAAAAATGAAATACAAATACAAAATATTTCCTATTCATTCTTCTTTTCTCTCGTGTCTTTTCTTCCATATTTTTTTTTCCTTTATGATAACACAGTTAACATGGTATCAGAGCAAGGAATAAGCTCATTTATTTTTCATTGATTGTATTTTTCTTTTTGCTCACTGAATCTTCTTTTGATTTCTTTGAGTATTCTCTATTCTACAAATCCCTAAATCAGTTCATTCTAAAATTTATTTTTCTTTTCAAATTTTTGTTTCTTTCTTACCTTGATTATACTTTACATCTCTTCTAAAATGTCTGATTCTGATTCTCCAACGAATTCTAATCTCAATTCTTCACAAACACCCACACAAACCATTGATATCAATCATCCCTTATTTATTGCTACCTCAGATGCTCTAGGAAATAAATTGGTCTCCTATGTCCTTGAAGGGCCCAATAATTATGGTAGGTGGAAGCAATCTATGATTTTAGCTCTTGAAGCTAAAAACAAGATCAATTTCATTAATGGATCTTACCCATTATCAGCAGAAAAAGAACCTCTCTATTTCTTATGGAAAATATATGATAACTTGGTCAGATCATGGATACTGTGTAGTGTGTCTAAAGAAATTGCAGATACAATTTTGTATTTGCCTTCAGCAGAGAGTGTTTGGCAAGAGTTATTGCAGAGGTATTCAGGGAATAATGCTACAAAGATTTTTCAGCTGAAAATGGAGATTCACCTACTTCATCAGGGGACAGATTCTATATCTGTCTACTACTCCAAATTAAGAAAGTTGTGGGATGAGCTAAATGAACTTTCAATAAGTACCAACATATCTATTTCTAATGATTTTGAGCATTTCATAGAATTTCTTATGGGATTAAATGAGACCTATAATATCATTAGAAGTTAGATTCTGCTTATGGACCCATTACCTATAATGAGACAGTTGTATGATAAACTCATACAAGAAGAATCACAAAAAACCATAACCTCCACTCCAAATTTCCAGCTACCACCTCTTGCAAACTCTTCTTCTATATTACTCACACCTACCACTCCTATCATACTTCCTTTACCCAATCAAACATCTAATCCAGCAGCTTATTTCAGTAACAACTATAAAAATAAAAGAAATCTCTATTGTAATCATTGTGGGAAACCTAGTTATAAGAAGGAAGAATGTTACAAGCTTGTTGGATTTCTATCAACCTTTAAATTCAACAATCAATCAAAAGGAAGGATCAACCCCAGGGCATAGAATTTTAGGCCTCAGGCCAATGCTGCTATCACAACAAACTACACTGATAAGAATGATAAATATGGAGATCTCTTTACAAATGCTCAGTTGAGTCAATTGGCAACATACTTAAGGTCAATGGATATGGGAGAAAATGTCGCACATAATGCACACATGGCAGATATAATCCACTCATTTTCTTGTTCTGTAGTTACAGAGAAATGGTTTATTGATAGTGGAGCCACAGACAACATTACCAATTCTGTGGACCATCTCATTCATCCAAAAGTTCTTAATAATGAAACTGTCAGATTACCAACTGGAACCATTGCAGAAATAACTCATGTTGGAGATTTAAATCTCACACCTTCTATTTGACTCAAAATTGTGTTGTGTTGTCCCATATTCCATTTCAATCTCTTATCAATGAGTAAATTAGCCAAAGATTTAAAATGTTGTGCAATATTTGACTCTGAAACTTGTTTAATACAGGACCTGGAGCAGCAGAGAATCCTAGGGATTGGTAAAAAAATAGTAAGAACTCTATGATTTTCAAACTACAAATCATGCAACTTCACCTCAAGCTTATTTCACCTCAGCCTCAACCAATAAGGAGTACCATCTTTGGCACCATAGAGTAGGACATATTTCTTTTAGCAAATTAAAATTTCTATTTCCTTCAATCTCTGCTTGTAATGAACCTTGTGATGTTTGTGCATTTTCAAAACATCACAAGTTACCTTTTTTCAACAGTCATACAAAATCCTTATCTCCTTTTGAATTGATTCATGTTGATATATGGGGTCCCTTTAAGATAAATTCAAGAATTAGTCATAAGTATTTTCTAACTATTGTGGATGACTATTCAAAATGCACCTGGACATTTCTCATGATATTAAAATCAGACACCTTCATACACCTCCAGAATTTCATTATTCTAGTTCAAAACCAATTCAATAAAATAGTCAAAACCATTAGAAGTGACAATGGCCTTGAATTTCTTTCAAAAGAATTACAAACATTCTTCAATTCTAAAGGAATTAAACATGAAACTATATGCCCATATTTCCCACAACAAAATGACGTTGTAGAGAAAAAACATAGATCACTTTTGAATATAGTAAGAGCCATTAAATTTCAAGTCTCCTTCCCCATAGATTTTTGGGGAGACTACATTTTTGGAGCAACATACATTTCAAACATAATACCAACCTCTTCCTTACAAAAACAAATCATTGTTATTTCTTTGGCAAGTTGGGGCTTTGGAATCCTTCAAGCCTTAGCTTGAGGGGGTGTGTTAAATATTAGATAATCATTTTATTTATATATATATATATATATATATATATATATATATATATATA